>CAUYPK010065377.1:0-71940 GCA_963574355.1 Loris lydekkerianus
CGAACTCAGTGATGATGACAATGTCTATGCTGATACCCTCACATCAGATACAGCTGAAGCTCTGTTTGGACATACAGATGATGAGGAGGAGGAATCCAGTTTTGAAGGATTTTAACCTTTGTGATTTAGCTTGATTACCTGATAAGCTATGGTTTTCTGCACTTTATTTAAAGTTTTAAAGTTGTTGTTGCTAGTTTACAGTTTTTCTTTAGCAATAAATATTGAAAAGCATTTAACCTACTGATTCCTCAATTACTATAATTGTTTTGGGTATATATTTTTATTTTTGGAATTTACCAGTGGCTGCTGCATTTTCCACCTCAGCTTATACTCGAGTCACTAAGTTTTCCCAGTTTTTAGGGTAAAATTAAGGGGGTCAGCTTATACTCAGGTCAGCTTATACTCGAGTATATACGGTACTTGATTTCTTCACATATATGGCGTCTCCTTTATAAGCAATTTTTAAAATCGTGCAAGAGTTCTTTCTTTCACCTGTATGATAAAAAAGGAAATTTGTTGACCAGCATTAGATTTTGATCAGAATTATATATGATTAACATATAGTTCTTGACCATTTAAAACATGAAGTTCCACTTAGGAAGAATGTAATAGAAGGAATGTAGTTACGAAAGCAGGAAAGAGAGACATACGTATTTATAAGGGGATCTGCCATAACCACAAAGAGCAAATGCTGAGAACCTTCACATTCACAGATTTCTGTTGCTCTAAAATAACATGACTTTGCTGAACTTTGTAAAGCTCCCTGGAGCCCAAGGATCGGATACCTCAGAAATGTTACTCCATCATAGCACATGTGTCACCCAGTTTGCAGGAGAAATGTGGTTATATTGTTGATGGCTTGAAAGTGTACACTCTATCCTTCTGGAGGTAGCATTACAGCTTTCATAACATGCATAACCTTGACCACATCTCTTCCTAGTAAGGCGGAGGAAGGAAAGAAAGGTTAACACGGAGAATTAGCAATCAGGCTGTTGCCCTAATTAAACTATGATATGGGTGGTGATGAGAAGGTTTCCTAGAATCTGTGTGCTACAACGAGGCTGTGATTGCCACACTCAAATACAAGTATTTAACTTGTCCATTAAGTGGACCATTAATGATAAAGGTAGATCCTTTTCTAGAAATGTGAACACGAAATGTGATAATGTATGTATCTAAAATGTGCACGTGCCTTTATTTCTAAATTCTCTTCGTGGAACTGAAATTTGTGACACTGGTTACGGGAAGTTACAAAATGATCTATGGGAAACGACTGATGAGAAAATTTGCTTTCAGAATGAATACAACACATCATGTCCCATAAACATGTTGGAATGTTTTACATACTGGTAGATACGTCTTGTCATCCTGGCAGGATGAAGCCAAACAGAGGGCCTCATGGGAAAAGTCTGGACTAAAATCCTGAAAGAGAATAAAATGAGAAGATGAGCTATAATTAGGCACTTAATGTGTGTAAAGCGCTGTTGTAAACATTTCATATTGGTTCCCTCATTTACTCATCCACTGGTGACTTTTGCAGGTCATGTGATACTGAGTGTTTATAGAACTCAGAAGCAGTGGAGTGGAGGCCTGAGTGCTTGTAGTCCGGCTTCAGAGTCTGCACTACTAGCTAGCACTCAGCTGAAATCCCACTTACAGTAAGATCTCAGAGAAAATTTGAAAATTAACAAATTTTTAAGAGTATACCTTGAGGCCGCATGGTAGCTCATACCTGTAATCTTAGCACATGGGGAAGCTGAGGCAGGTGGATGGCCTGAACTCAGGAGTTTGAGACCAGCCTTAGGCAGAGCAAGACCCCGTCTATAAAAAAATAGCCAGATGTTGTGGTGGGTGTCTCTAGTCCCAGCTACTCGGGAGACTGAGGCAAGGGGATCACTTGAGTCCCAGAGTTGGAGGTTGCTGTGACCTATGACACCACAACATTCTACTGAGGGCGACAAAAAAAAATTAAAAAGGTGGTGCTTGTGGCTCAGTGAGTAGGGCGCCAGCCCCATATACGGAGGATGACATGTTCGAACCTGACTCCTGCCAAACTGGGACAACAACAAAAACATAGCCGGGCATTGTGGCAGGCGCCTGTAGTCCCAGCTACTTGGGAGGCTGAGGCAAGAAAAGCGCCTAAGCCCAGGAGTTGGAGGTTGCTGTGAGCTGTGACGCCATAGCACTCTACCGAGGGTGACAAAAATAAGCTCTGTCTCTTAAAAAAAAATTTTTTTTTAAGTAGAAAAACGAGCTGGGCATTGTGTTGGATGCTTGTAGTCCCAGGTACTCAGGAGGCTGAGGCAAGAGGATCAATTCTAACCAGAATGACAGAGTCAGACTCTTGAAACAAACAAAAAGTAAATCTTGAAAAAACGTGATAAGGCTCGGCACCTGTGGCTCAAGTGGCTAAGGCACCAGTCACATACACCTGAGCTGGTGGGTTCGAATCCAGCCTGTACCCGCCAAACAACTACATCCAAAGAATAGCCAGACATTGTGACCAGTGCCTGTAGTCCCAGCTGCTTTGGAGGTGAAGACAGAGAATCGCTTGAGCCCAGGAGTTGGAGGTTGCTGTGGGCTGTGATGCCATAGCACTCTACCCAGAGTGACAGCTTGAGGCTCTGTCTCAAAACAAAAAAAAAAAAAAAAAGAAAGAAAAAGAAAAAATGTGATAAGCAAGTAAAATAAAAATCATACTGAATTTTGAGCATGTGCTGTTAGAATAGTTAGTTTAAAGAAAAAAAAATATTTTTTTTGGCGTGGTGCCCAGGCTGCCAAACAACAATGACCATAACAAAAATAGCCAGCATTGTGGCAGGCACCTGTATAGTCCCACCTACTTGGGAGGCTGAGGCAAGAGAATCACTTAAGCCCAAGAGTTTGAGGTTGCTGTGAGCTGTGATGCCATAGCACTCTACTCATAGCGACATAGTGAGCCTCTGTCTCAAAAAATAAATAAAATAATTTTTTTTACTTATTAATTGCTCTTATCTTAGAAAAATGTACATTACCCCAGAAACAACCTGAGAAACAACAAATATGAAGTAGGAACATAAGAATGGGCCTTCTCTTAGGAAATCTGCCCAATATTTAGAATTTCATTTTTTTGCCTGTCTTAACATATTCAAAAATGAATTAAATGCTTTCACAAGGTCACTGAGAGTGAGATGGTATCGTGTCAGCCTTGCAACATGGTTTTCATGGTCCTGTTCAGCAAGGGGTGTCTGTCCATTATTGACTAGAAATGAGGCATTGTACATAATTTGATTCAGTTCCAAAATAATGTTACTCATTTTAAAGTACATTTAAAGTACATTTCTAAAAAGAAGAAATAATAAGGCTCTATCTTTAAAGGCCTTGATGAAACTGAAGGCTTTTCAGTAAATTCATATGTGATAAATTCTTAAGTAAGGGCAGCACCCTCAGTGGGAAGGACGCCAGCCACATATACCAAGGCTGGTAGGTTCGACCCAGCCCAGGCCTGCTAAACAACAGTGACCATTGCAACAGGAAGAAGTAGCTGTGTGTTGTGGTGGGCGCCTGTAGTCCCAGCTACTTGGGAGACTGAGGCAAGGGAATTGCTTACGCCCAAGAGTTTGAGGTTGCTATGAGCTGTGACACCCATGGCACTCTACCTAGGGTGACAACTTGAAACTCTGTCTCAAAAAAAAAAAAAAAAAGTCCTAAGTAACATTCAGGGATTTATAATATAGTTGTAGAGCAGTGAGTGACCCCACATAAAATAGTTTGGAGTCCAAACCCCACGTGTTTTAATGAAAGCAAAGTCATAAATTAACTATTTTTTAAAACTTAACAATAAACCCTCTGGTAAAAAAAGCAACTGATTATACAGCCTTAAAGAAAGATGGAGACTTTACCTCTTTCATGTTTACATGGATGGAGCTGGAAAATATTATTCTTCTTAGCAAGGTATCTCAAGAATGGAAGAAAAAGTACCCAATGTGTTCAGCCCTAATATGAAACTAATTTATACCTTTCATATGAAAGTTAAAACCCAATCCCAACACAAGAATATGGGGAAAGGGGCAAGGGAGGGGAGGGGAGAGGGGAGGATGGGTGGAGGGAGGGTAATGAGTGGGTCCACACCTATGGTGCGTCTTAGAAGGGTACAGGTGAAATTTACTAAATGTAGAATATAAAAGTCTGAACACAATAACTAAGAAGATGCCATGAAGGATATGTTAATCAGTTCAATGAAAATATTTCAAACTGTATATAAAACCAGCACATGGTACCTCATGATTGCATTATTGTACACAGCTATGATTTAATAAAAAAAGTAACTGCTAAATTTTAATCTTCTAACAGCTACAACATAACAACTCTGGTATATAAGGACTTTAACTTACAAAGTTAAGAACTTAACGTTCCCGATATATATGAAATCCTTGATAAATTGTTACTAAATTTATTTATTTTTTTATTTTTTATTTTTTATTTTTTTGAGACAGTCTCACTATATCACCCTGGATAGAGTACCGTGGCATCACAGCTCCCAGCAACCTCAAACTCTTGGGCTTAAGCAATTCTCTTTGCCTCAGCCTCCCAAGTAGCTGGGACTGTAAGTGCCCACAATGCCCGGCTATTTTTTGTTATAGTTGTCATTGTTGTTTAGCTGGCCCGGGCTGGGTTTGAACCTGCCAGCCTCAGTGCATGTGGCTGGCATTATAACCGCTGTGCTAAGGGCACCAAGCCTGTTGGCTGAATTTATTGAACTGATTTACTTAAAGCAGTAATACCAAATGATGATTGATTTACATAATATATTTATGAGCCAGGAAAGGGAAATATATTTTAAATTTTTTTTTTTTTTTTTTTTTTTTTTAAGACAGTCTTACTATGTGGCCCTCGGTAGAGTGCTATGGTGTCACAGCTCACAGCAACCTCAAACTCTTCGGCTTAAGTGATTCTCTTGCCTCTGCCTCCCAGGCAGCTGGGACTACAGGCGCCTGCGCCCAGCCATTTTTTGATTGCCATTGTTTGATTAGCTGGCCCAAGTTGGGTTTGGTGTACGTGGCTAGCACCGTAACCACTGTGCTATAGGTGCCAAGCCATATATTTTTAAATTTTTAAGAATATGATTATTTTTGATATAAGCATGAAACCTCAAACCTAATAGTTAATAATTTTGCTCATTCAGGAAGTACTGTATTCCCTAGAAATTCCTCAGAATCTGTCCAGGGCTACTTTTAAAATTAATGAGTTTTCTTTATTTTCCCGTGTATCGACGTGTGTTCTGCCTCCTTGCAGTTCAACAACATGTTGCTGTACTGTGTGCCCAGATTCAGCTTGGTGGGCTCCAAGTTTACCGTTCGAACCAGAGTTGGCATCGATGGGATAAAAATTGTAGAGACTCACAATGAAGAATATCCACATACTTTCCAGGTATCTGGGAAGGAGAGAACATTGGAACTCCAGGCCAGGTAAGAGAACCATTCCTATCACACAGCTTTCAAAAAACATCAGAATGAATCCCAGGACAGAATTGAGGTTCTGAGGGGTTTTTCCAAATGAATGCTACTACAGCTCTCTGGGAATCTGATTGGATATAAATGGAGACCTGTGAGCTCTTGAATGGCAGGAATCATGTCTTCCTCTCTCTTGATTCCTCCATGGTACCTGGCAAGGTAGTTTGTGGACCGTAAGCGTTCAGTAACTCGATGATGGACTCCTCAGAAATACAGGGTCCTCAGAGGATGAAGTTGTGCAATCAAGCCAGAATCTTGAGACTTGCATTAAGATGTTCTCCCCTAATTCTCTTTCCTTTTACCCCTCCTTTGGGTGCACAAGTGTTTATTGATGCTTACTCTTCCCTGTGAAACTGTGAGTCCTTCAGAGGCTCTGCATTCTTGGGCCTCGGGGCACTTTGGTAGAGAGGCATCTTTGTAGGAGGTAGGGTGGTAAAGGCAATGCTTCTCTGGTCAAAGTGGGAAGATACATGAAGGGGGAGCCATTTGCAGGTTCAGGTGGCCTCTGGTAACCAGGACTTCTGGAAGGTATGGCTCTTGGCTCATGTTACATGATTTACTGAGCCGGAGAGACAGGGCTGGCTAACCACTTTCCTATGTCTATAATCATGTTTTGCTGGGGAGGGAAAACCAAGAGAACTTCACTGCAGTAATCACAGCTCCCTCATGCATGAACTTCTGGAAGACAGGATGTTGTCAGGTTTTGAAGTGTCTGCTTTAGAAGACAGTCATGCATTTATCATGCAAAGGCCTGCATGGTGAAAATTTGAATATTCCAGAAGGTTGCAGATCAAGTACCAGTTTCAGCTCTCGTTAGTGTTTATACCCTAGAATCCCTGGAGAGTTGGAGTGTCCTCCTGTTCCTTTGCCCCAGTGGCATGTGATTCTGGCTGCTCAGGTGAATTCATCCTGGCTTTCTGGATTTAGGGAATGCCTAGACCTTAAACTTGAGACTTCCAAAAGAGAATAAAATGTTTTAACAGGATTCCATGCCCCGGGAGTTTGAGGATGGGTAAGTTTACATTTACAGAAGGTTTGGCAGGCAGGGAGATTTTAAAGAAATAGCCAGTGTTTTGGTTTCCTACAGAGAATTTATACTGAATGTCCCATTACTTAGGGTGCAGCCAGAGGACTACTTTGAAAATGAGCAGGTAGCATTTCAAGCTTGAGTTAAGAAGGTTATGGACTTGGCTTTGAATGTCATGGTTTTTGTACTTTATCATGGTGGGCTTTTGGGTCCCAGCCCCATACCCAGAGAAGAATGTATGATTTTGTGCTGAAGGCTCCTGGCATGAATCCTTAAATTTCTTGTTCCCCTAATTTCAATGCTTTTAGAATATTAAAAGTATTTAGGATTATATGGTGATATTGGAGATCTAAATTAAGTTATTACTTTCCATCTGGTCTGTAATAGTTCTCTCAAGAATGGAGATAAGCATTGAAGTTCCGTAAAAGTTAAGAGTGTTTGGGGTGGTGCCTGTGGCTCAAGGAGAAGGGCACCAGCCCCATATACCAGAGGTCGTGGGTTTAAACCTGCCCCCAGCCAAAAACTGCAAAAAAAAAAAAAAAAAATCAAGAGTGTCTGAAGGATTGTGTGCAACCAATAATTGGATGTATATTTGGAGGGATTAAAGAGCATTTGTTTCTGAACTAACCGGGGGAAAGGTTTCTGTTTTTCTTAATAAGGTATGCGCAGTCTCAAGACCGACCTCTTCTATCTGTGCTTTCTCTTCCACACTCAGAAGGGTAAAAATAATTCTGTTTGGGGGCCAGGTATGGTGGCTCATGCCTGTAATCCTAGCACTCTGGGAGGGCAAGGTAGGTGGATTGCCTGAGCTCACAGGTTTGAGACCAGCCTGAGCCAGAACGAGACCTCATCTCTCAAAAAAATAGCCAGGCATTGTGGTAGGCACCTGTAGTCCCAGCTACTTTAAGGCTGAGGCAAGAGAATTGTTTGAGCCCAAGAGTTTGTGGTTACTGTGAGCTGTAATACCTACCGAAGGTGACAAAGTGAGACTCTATCTCAGAAAAAAAAAAAGTCTGTTTTATAAGCAGAATATTATTCCAGTTTGCTATTTCCCTTTGTTTTTTTTTTTTTTTTTTTAGAGACAGTCTCACTTTATTGCCCTCGGTTGAGTGCTGTAGCATCACAGCTCACAGCAACCTTCAACTCATGACTTAGGTGATTCTCTTGCCTCAGCCTCCCAAGTAGCTGGGACTACAGGTACCCACCACAATGCTTGGCTATATTTTTGTTGCAGTTTGGCCGGAGCCAGGTTCGAACCCGCCACCCTGGGTATCTGAGGCCAATGTTCTACCCACTGAGCCACAGGCACTGCCCATGATTTGCTATTTCTAAGTGGAAATTAAAATCTAGTAATAAGTTTATTAAATAAAGTAAAGAGTACCCAAAAAAAACCCCAAAAACAAAACTCTGCCCTAACTAAAGAAGTATGAACAAAAAATATTAAAAGCATTAAAGACTTGGCTGAGTTCTTTGCCTGCATCTGAAGGGCTAACAGCAGCTAGCAATAACAATGCTTCTAGGGCAACAGACCCACAAGGACAGAACTCTGCAAAGCAGTATAGAGAATTTTTTTTTTTTTTTTAAGGATCAAAATTTAGGCCCATGGGGATGGACAGTAATGTAGAACCTTCCATTTGATAGACACAAATTCCTGCCACATTCCTGGCACATCTTTTTTTTTTTTTTTTTTTTTGCAGTTTTTGGCCAGGGCTGGGTTTGAACCTGCCACCTCTGGCATATGGGGCTGACACCCTACTCCGTTGAGCCACAGGCACTGCCCTCCTGGCACATCTTGCAAATTCTTGGTGGTCAGGAATCAATCAGCTGGAGAAAGGTGGTTTGGCTCCCAGGAATAAACCCCTGGCTAGTCTCTTGCAAATTACCTATGGGAATGAGGTAGGCATCTTAACCCCAGCCTACCAGTGTCTGCGGTTAAACAGGGCCGCCTCCTTGATTCCCGTAACAGTCCCTCAACTTGAAGACCTAACCCAGTTCATCATTTACTAATAGGGGGTTTTCAAATATGGTATTTGATAATAGCAGACTAGGGAAGCTCCCTGCGAGAGGGAGGACTCGCAGAAAACTTGCCTTAACAGGAAAAAGAGAACTTGATTACAGTTAAGGAAATTTTTCCATAGGGAGAATTACTAACCACTGGGGGCCATGGTTCTGCGAAACTCCTTTCCTTGAAGCATTAAAACTTGTATACAGGTGGCGCCTGTAGCTCAAAGAAGTAGCACGCTGGCCCCATATACCGGAGATGGTAGGTTCAAACCTGGCCCTGGCCAAAAACGATAGAAAAAACAAACAAAAAAAAAAACCAAAAAACTTTTGTATGTTTGGGGCAGCACCTGTGGCTCGAGAAGTAGGGCACCGGCCCCATATACCGGAGGTGGTGGGTTTTGGCCCCAGCCAAAAACTGCAAAAAAAAAAAAAAAAGACTTTTGTATGTTTTGCTTTATCTATAATAGGTTAAGTATGGTATTGCCTAAAGCCTTCTAGGAATAGGAAAATAAAATTGTTTATCAAAGGAAATGTTAAATAGCTCCCTAAGGGTTTACAGAGATATTTTAGGTTCTCAAGGATAATTATCTTTTCTAAGATAGGCTGTAACTAGTTGCTTTTAATAGCCTTTGTGTGTTTTAGAAAATTGGCAGATTGGCTGCAATGTATTCAGCATGATGCTAGATAGAGTTGCCTGCTATATGTAACCAGATGGTGGTTATTAAACTTAATGTCAGGGCGGTATATTAATGGACGCCAAACCTGACTCTCTTCATCAAAATGTATGTGCACTGGAGTCAGTGGATCTTATGAATCTCTGTTTAAGAGGAATCTGTTCAGTTGCCAGAGAGTCTATTTAATTTTGATTGTAATTTCTTCCAGGACATCCCTGAATTTTCCAGAAAGTTGGAACACCATTAAAGCATAGTTTTACTCTGCAGGTGTAATTCATTATTATTCTCTCTATTCATTTTAATTTTGTTTTGTTTTAGTTCTGAGCAAGATAAAGAAGAATGGATCAAGGTAAGTCTGATTTCTATTTTAATTCTTTTGACAACCTTTCTGTGTGTACATAAATGTGTACGGATTGTTGTTTGTTTAATAGATAGTCATCAGAACAAGTTCATTTCATTTTTTAAAGGTGATTCCTATCATAGATGTTTGTTCGGTAAAGTATATTCTTTAATTTGCAGGTGAAAATTTTAATGTGTTCTTTGGGTTAAACTTTTAGGCCCTTCAAGAGACCATTGATGCTTTTCATCAAAGGCATGAAACCTTCAGAAATGCAATTGCAAAAGATAGTGACATTCACTCAGAAGTTTCTGTAAGTTGAATTAAATTCTTAATATTAAGTCCTTTTATCTCTTTGCAGTTGCAGAGTATCTAATCATTTTTATTATCCAACCTTTTTCCTTTATAATGTCAGAAATGACTGTTTAACCAGAATCTCATTCCTTCTTCCATGAATATAATAGTGAGTACCTTCTTTTCCTTGAGTTTCAGAATATAGTTTGAGCAGTATTGTTAAAGTGCTTTGTAAAAAATAACGGTAAAAGAGAAATACTTATATACTCGAGTATATACGGTAATTTTTTTCTTTGAAAACTGAATGAATCTTTCCTTTTCAGACTGCTGAGCTAGGAAAAAGAGCCCCAAGATGGATCCGAGATAATGAAGTGACGATGTGTATGAAATGCAAGGAGCCTTTCAATGCACTGACACGGAGAAGGCATCACTGTCGAGCATGTGGACACGTGAGTGAGATTTCTTGATCATCAGGGTTGCTAGAAACTATACAACTAAGGTAAAATCGTCAACTTGGAAAAGTCTCCCCCCCTTCCCCCCACACACCAAAGAAAATCCCAATCCTTTAACAAATCACTTAAACTTATTTTGGTGCCAGCTGTGCAAAGCACTGTCTTGGTCCCTATAGAAAAAAATGGTAAACAGAATGATCCCTGTCTTCACAGAGCTTACATTATAATAGAGAAAACAGACAAATAAGACTTTCATATTACTCTTGATAGACTTAAGACCGCAATCAAGAAGTTCAAGGAGAGTGTTGACAATGGAGGAAAAGTGGGAACCTCTTTTAGATAGAAGAAAAGACCTATCTGTGGGGTTGGTATTTAACCTGAAAGGAGTTGTCTCCTATAAGGATAGCAGACTAATTATACATAAGAAAGGAGGCTATCTCTAATT
This sequence comes from Loris lydekkerianus, assembly GCA_963574355.1. Classification (NCBI taxonomy): domain Eukaryota; kingdom Metazoa; phylum Chordata; class Mammalia; order Primates; family Lorisidae; genus Loris; species Loris lydekkerianus. The sequence continues at coordinate 10,726 of CAUYPK010065377.1, forward strand.
TTAAAAAAATCTAAAACTTAGTCGGGTATGATATACACTTGCTTTTAGTCCTAGTTGTTCAGGAGGCTGAGACAGGAGAATCCTTTGAGCCCAGGAGTTGGAGATTACACTAGGCTGTGATTGCAGCACTACACTCTAATCTGGGCAATAGGGTAAAAAGCTGTTTCAAAATATGTATATATAGTGCTTTGCACAGTTGTCACCAAAATATATATATATATACACACAGCTGGGCGTGGTGGCTCGTGCCTGTACTCCTAGCTCTCTGGGAGGCCAAAGCAGGTGGATTGCTTGAGGTCAGTAGTTCGACACCAGCCTGAACAAGAGTGAGCCCCGTCTCTACTAAAAATAGAAAAATTAGCCGGGTGTTGTGGCAGGTCCTTGTAGTCCCAGACAGTGCTTCTCATGACTGGCTTGTGCCATTTCCTAGAGTGGGGAAGAGTGCCGGGTGGAGTAAGGAGAGAACTGAGGACAGGGAGATCATGAGTTCAGTTTTCAAGGATATTGATGAAACATTTAGAAATATAAAAAGTAAAGGTCTGGACCACGCCTGCGAGGCCAGGAAGAGAAGGATGAGTAAGCAGGGCCCGTCACAGATAGCGTTTTGCCTTGGTACATACTGTCAATGTTTATGGGGATTTTCTTAGTCTGATAAAAATCTGCCTTTTACATTTTACTTTTTTGTTCATTTGTTTTGTTGGGTTTTTGGTTTTTTTTTTGAGACAAGCGTCTCACTTTATCGCCCTTGGTAAAGTGCTGTGGCGTCACCTGGGCTCAAGTGATCATCTGGTTCCAGCCTCCCAAGTAGCTGGCACTACAGGCACCCACCATAACACCTGGCTGTTTTGTTTGTTTGTTTGTTTGTTTTTTTGAGACAGAGCCTCAAGCTGTCACCCTGAGTAGAGTGCCCTGGCGTCACAGCTCACAGCAACCTCCAACTCCTGGGCTTAAGCAATTCTCCTGCCTCTGCTTCCCAAGTAGCTGCCACTTGGGAGGCATGATAAATGCCTACAGGCACCTGCCACAATGCCCGGCTATTGTTTGGTTGCACCCGTCATTGTTGTTTGGCAGGCCCAGGCTGGATTTGAACCTGCCAGCTCAGGTGTATGTGGCTGGCGCCTTAGCCACCTGAGCCACAGGTGCTGAGCCATGCCTGGCTGTTTTTTTTAGAGATGGGTTCTCGCTCTTGCTCAAACTTCTAAGCTCAAGCAATCTGTCCAGCTCAGCCTCCCAAAGTACATTTTACTTTTTCTCATTTATTAGTGCCTACAACTAGTTACTGCTTAAGTCTTATCCTTTAAATATGATCATTCACTCAATTATTCTTTTAAATTTAAGGTGGTTTGTTGGAAGTGTTCTGACTACAAAGCTCAACTTGAATATGATGGTGGTAAATTGAACAAAGTTTGTAAAGACTGTTATCAAATAATAAGTGGATTCACAGACAGTGAAGAAAAGAAAAGGAAAGGAATTTTAGAGGTATAAAATATTCAATTTGGGGTATCTTTTAGACTTTGATATTGGGAACATAGAATTCTCTGAGCCATGAGCAATATAAGTAATATATTTTGTTATTTAACTGGGTATTTCTCTGAGTTAATTTGGATAATGAGCACGATTCATACTTTTATTTCATAGTTGACTTTTGGGATCCTACTTGGTTGTATAGGAAGGGGGGGCTGCTATGTTAAACTTTATCATGCATTTGAGAAAGGAATATACTGATTTTGTGGTGGCACCTATAGATAAACATTAGAATATTAATTAATATCTTTTCTAAAGCACAAATTATTATGATACGTTTTCTTTATGAGAAAGCTTTTCTCTCAATTTCATCCTGTGGACTTTGAAAACCATTATGTGAAATTTTTCAAATTTAGATCAAGGCACTAATCTCATTACCTGAAAAAGTCGTTCAACTTACTGCAATCAAGTAGCCAATTTATTATAGTCCTTTAATAGCCTGTGACAGTAATCTGATAACTATATTGAAATATTATTGAAGTTAAAAAAAGAAAAGAAATATTATTGAAGTGTCTACCAAGTGAATTTGACTCATGCTTTAGGATAGATTTCAGTCTCCCAAGCCTGGGAAATGTAATGCAGCTTGTATCTGCAATGCATTTCACAGCCAGAGATAGTAACAATATATGGGGTAAGTTACGTAATAAGGCCTTTGTGGCAACAAGTTCAAGGTAGCCTGGAAATGCTGAAGAATAGACTCATGATCAAAATTCTGTAGATCTGAAGTCATAGACATATTTGGTTCATTGAGAATTTCTAAAGATTTATTTATGAATGTTTATTGAGTATATATGTTGTATGAGTATACAGAGGTCATTTCTGTTACTAAAAAAGGATCATAAATTTCATGTTCCATTTGAGGTTGAAGTATAGGCCCACAGGCTAAAACAAGTGTAATTCTGAATTCTCCTGGGGTATAGATGTTACTTGTGCGGCAGACCAAAGTGTGGCTTTCTCCGGCAGTGAGGGTGGAATGGCATGCTTCACTGGACACTAGGAACACAGCCTCAGCCTCAAGATTTAATAGCAATGCCTGGTTAGACTGGCACAATGGATCGTGTCAGACAACTTGTTTTAAGGGTGAGCTCAGACACACCTATTTTATGAAACAAATCTCTAGCTAGTTTTCTAGAAAACCATATATTTTGGGGGAAATTATTTATTGTCAACTCATGTAACCAAATAAAAATGTAGTGTGGTCCAGAAGTAGGCAGTGTGCACATTTAAATGTGTATTTGGGGCTCATTTTTGTGCCCAGTAGTGTCCATAGGCCCTAAAACAGTGGTTAGTAAACTTTTCTATAAAGGGCCAGAGAGAAAACGTTAGTCTCTGCAGTCCAAGAGGCCAAACCGAGGATATTACATATATACTTATGAGAAGAGTGGTAACACATTTTCACACTTTTTTTTTTTTTTTTTTTTTTTTTGGAATCTCACTATGTCACTGTGGCATCATAGTTTACAGCAACGTCCAACTCATGGGCTTAAGCAATTCTCTTGCCTCAGCCACCCACCACAACCCCTGGCTATTTTTTTGTTGCAGTTGTCGTTTACCAGGCCCAGGCCATGTTCGAACCTGCCAGCCTCAGTGCATGTGGCCAACGCCCTACCCACTGAGCTACAGGTGTCACCCAAATTTCCACACTTTTTTTTTTTCCCCCCAGTTTTTGGCTGGGGCTGGGTTTGAACCCGCCACCTCCGGCATTGGGGCAGGCGCCCTACCCCTTTGAGCTACAGGCACCGCTCCTTTCCACACATTTTAGTTGACAAAATTCCAAATACATTTGGTATGTGGATTTTTTGTAATTTAGGTCTACTAATAAGAATGGAATTTGAACCGTTACCGCCTCTTCTTTTTGCTGCTCCTGGTGGTGCTTGTGTGCTCGCTTGGTGCAGTCCTGGGACCTCTTTGTGAAGCGGCAACTGAGGAGACTCCATGGCAGATGAAAGGCCTAAAGAAGGAGTCAAGACTGAGAACAACGATCAAATTAATTAAAAGGGACAGGATAGTTCTGCGGTGCAGTTTAAGATGAAGAGGCAAAGCCTACTGTGAACGACAGGGTTTGTCATTGAGGCAGATCAGATTCTGATTTGATGGGCAGCCAATCAATGAACAGACACGCCTGCACAGTTGGAAATGGAGGATGAAGATACAATTGATGTGTTCCCACAGCAGACAGCAGGTGCCTACTAGGAAGGGAACCTGCTACTTTACCCCAGAACTCTGTTATTATAGACCAAGATGACATTCTCAATTACAAAACTGCAATTTGGTTCCACACATCCCGACTACTACAGTATAGATTTCTCTATTCTTTTCATTTTCCCCTTCCCTTTTCCTTTATTGTACATAAAGTAACTGCTATATTGCATTTTTTAAGAAAACTAAGTAGCCAACAGTGTGTTTTGATTGACATCAGATGGAGACGGGTTGGGGAAAAATATTGGTTCTGTGAAAATCCCCCCTTTTTCTCCATTAGTGGCATGCTCATCTGCTCTTAGCTTTGTATTCCAGTAAGTTATTTTGCTCTCACTGTTTTAACAAAACAAGAACAACATGAAAAATCTTGTATACCTTGTTCAATTAGAGAATTTTAATGTTTTCATTTACCATTGTGAAACCAAGAACAATTTTAGAACTTTTTTGTATGTAGCTGTTACATGTAGGGCAAACTGTCTTTAAGTAGGGACAAATTACTCTAAAAAAAAAAAAAGAAGAATCCTAGTTTTCCCTTCAAGTCAAGCGTCTTGTTGTTGTTTAAATAAATTTCTTGTTTAAAATGAAAAAAAAAAAAAAAAAGAATGGTATTGGGTCAGGCACAGTGGGTCACACCTATAATCCTAGCACTCTGGGAGGCCAAGTGGAAGGATTGCTTGAGCTTAGAAGTTTGAGGCTGGCCAGAGCAAAAGTGCAGACCCTGTCTCTACTAAAAACAAAAAAATCATCTGGGTGTCATGGCAGGCACCTGTAGTCCCACTACTTGGGAAGCTGAGGCAGGAAGACACTTGCACCCAGGAGTTTGAGGTTGTTGTGAGCTCTGCTGATGCCACTGCACTCTACCAGAGGTGACAGAGGGAGACTGTTTAAAAAAAAAAAAAAAAAAAAAAAAAAAATATATATATATATATATATATATATATATCTTTTTGAAAGGATAACATTTCACTTAATTGGAATCCAAAGTTAGTGTTCTCTATCATCAAGTTGACTGTAAATGGTTAAAAATGATTCTTGGCCTCTGGGCCATACAGAAACAAGAAGTGGGCAGCACTGGCTTTCAGGTCCTCATCTGCCTACCAAGACTTTACACCATCTGTGATGAAGCCGCAGTTTTATTTGCAAATCATCACAGATCAATGTTCATGGAAACTATACCACCAGGCACTTAGTATCGTGGCAATGTCAGATTGCTATGAAAGTTTTGATGCTTATTCTTACTTTGCGCACTTCCTAGAACTGGTAACACAACAGTTTGCAAGTCAGCATAGACAATACTGAGTTCTACCCTAAGGGTTTCAGAGATGGAAAGCAGAAGTTACTATAAACCAATTACCGTATATACTTGAGTATAAGCCAAGTTTTTCGGCACAAAATTTGTGCTGCGTTCGGGTTTTTCGGCACAAATTTTGTGCTGAAAAAACTCAGCTTATACCCGAGTATATATGGTACTTTCCATAAGGTAAACAGTAAAAGCTATTGTTTAGCCTAATGGGTTTGGTCCCTTTTTAGCCAGTGATTTATGTATTAAGAAGCAAAGCAGAAAACTATACATGATTTGACAGAAAATATATATTGCAGCAAAACTGTTTTTTTTTTTCTTTTTTGAGATAGAGTTTCACTATATCACCCTCAGTAGAGTGCTGTGGTATCACAGCTCACAGCAATCTCAAACTCTTGGGCTTAAGTGATTCTCTTCCATTAGCCTCCCAAGTAATTGCGACTTCAGGCGCCTGCCACAATGCCCAGCTATTTTTTTTTGTTGTTGTTGCAGTTGTCATTGTTGCTTAGCAGGCCTGGGCCAGATTCAAACCCGCCAGTCTCAGTACATGTGGCTGGTGCCCTAACCACTGAGCTACAGGCACTGAGCCTACAACAAAACTTTTTAATTAACTCTGGTACCAGGGTAAAGATTGCTGGTTGGTGTTTACCTTTTTACTGTTCCCTTTTTCTTTCTTTCTTTCTTTTTTTTTTTTTTTTTTTTTTTTTTTGCAGTTTTTGGCCAGGGCTGGGCTTGAACCCGCCACCTCTGGCATATGAGACTGGCGCCCTACCCTTTTGAGCCACAGGCACCACCTTGCTGTTCCCTTCTTGCTCAGTTGAAGTATGTATAGCATTGTGGTTGAAAGTTCAGGCTGTAGATCCGGACTGTTTAGGTTCAAATCCTGGCATGCCAATTCCTAAATGTGTGGTCTTGGGAAAGCTATTAAAACCCTGAGCCTCAGGAATAATCAAAGTACTAACTTCTCGGTGTAGGTGTGAGGATTAAATGAAATAATGCAGGTACTGCTAACAAAAGTGCCTCCATAATAGCAATCAATAAATAGTTAATTCTTTCTAAATTCAAGATGCAGTAATATAAAGAATTAAAATTAGGCTCAGTGCCCGTAGCTCATTTGTTAGGGCACTAGCCACGTACGCCAGCGCTGGCAGGTTCAAACCCAGCCTGGGCCTGCTAAAGAAACAATGACAATTACAACCAAAAAATATCCGGGCGTTGTGGCAGGCGCCTATAGTCCCAGCTACTTGGGAGGCTGAGGCAAGAAAATTGCTTAAGTACAAGAGTTAAAGGTTGCTGTGATGTCACGGCACTTTACCCAGGGCTACACATAGTGAGACTTGGTCTCAAAAAAACAAGTATGTTTCCATGTTAGTGATACTTTTTAAACAGCAATTGCAAGTGAATCTTTTTTGGGCAATCCAAGGGGACATTTTATGTGAATGTGTTATGAATGTTTACCTTAAGTCAAGTTACTTCTCTCTTTCTGATTCATTGTGTGTTCACTTCTCTCCTGCTTTCTCTCCATTATATTTTTCTAGATCGAATCTGCAGAAGTATCTGGAAACAGCGTGGTGTGTAGCTTTCTTCAGTATATGGAGAAGTCAAAACCTTGGCAGAAAGCTTGGTGTGTGATCCCCAAGCAAGACCCCCTTGTGCTGTACATGTACGGTGCCCCCCAGGTATCAACAGCACGTGTGTCTGAGGGGATCAGGGGCGAGGTGTGGGGGTTGGTGACAGTGACTTCAGCATCCTTCCGTTGCTCCCCTCTAAAATGAGAGAACCCAGTTTTACTGTGTTTCATTAAAACTGAAAAACAGGGAGTAACTAAAATTCAAGTTTGTTGTTTAAGCTGATTGATCCCTTTTATAGGCAATGTTTTCTTCAACCTGTGGATCATGTGTCCCCTTCTCTCCTTTTATCCACAGAGTTTGAGAAAAGATGAGTTAAATTAGGAACAAGCATGCAGAGAAAGGTTGAAACAATTAGTTAGAACAAACCTTTTTAATGATAGGGAACATTAAGAAAGACTTAATTTTGTTTGGTTTTGGCTCAGTGGATATGTGAGGAAGGGGCATAGTTTAAATCAGTCTTGATTACCATTCGGTAGCAATTTTGGGGGAATTCTGTGTGCATGGATCAGAGATAAATCTATGGGAATAGCAGGTTTAGCTTATAACAAGAGCACCACCAGGAAATATAGATTGTATTTTAAAAAATTGAACTGGCTCAGCGCCTGTAGCTCAGTAGTTAGGGTGCCAGCAACACACACCAGGGCTGGTGGGTTCGAACCAGGTCTGGCCTACTAAACAACAACAACTACAACAAAAGAATAGCCAGGCGTTGTGGTGGGCACCTGTAGTCCCAGCTACTTGGGAGGCTGAGGCAAGAGAATCTCTTAAGCCCAAGAGTTTGAGGTTGCTGTGAGCTGTGACGCCACTGCACTCTACCGAAGGTGACAAAGTGATACTGTCTTAAATAAATAAATAAAAATTGAATATACAACACTTAAACCATGTATGTATTCACCCTGAAACTATAAATTTTTTTTTCTTTAATGAGGTGGGATTCCCACCTTCTTTTTTTTTTTTTTTTTTTTTTTTTTTTTTTTTAGGGCACATTAAAATTTGCTTTAACACTTTTGGGGGGATAAAATAAATCACACTTGTAATGAATGAACAAGACACATTTTTACGCTATTATTTGTATCTACCATGCCATGAATTCATAGGGAAGAGGTTCCAGTAGCTCAGGGAGGCACCTTGCCAGTGAATATGACAAAGTGTTTATTGACTTTTGAATTCACAGGAAATAGGTTCCAGCACCTTGTATCACCGTTACATGGGGGCTATATTGGTTATCCTGTGTGCTATGCTTATGGGGAACAGGTTCTTGCACCTCAAAATATGGGTCCACTGGTACTCCTGTGTGCTACGTTAAATGCTTATTATGGCATGAATTCATAGGGAATGGGTTCCAGGAGCTCAGGCTCCTTTCCGTTAGTTCTCACAAAGTGGGCTTCTCTAGGTGGCACAAGCTGGCGCTTCAGTTGAACCCAGGTACCTTTCTCTTTGGCTTCCTTCTTTTTCTGATCATTTTCCTTCACACATTTCAGGAAGCTATCTCGGCTTAATATGCTCAATACGAACATTAATCCTCTTCATGAGGATCTTGCCCTTAACTTGTTTGTCTACAACAATGCCAACAGCATGCTGGGTAACACTGTAGACTCTTCCAGTTTTGCCATGGTAACAGTTGTGTGGCATGCCTTTTTTTTTTTTTTTTAACTTGTCTTTCTTCCTTTTTTTTAATAGATTTTTATTTTATTTATTTATTTTTGTGGTTTTTGGCCGGGGCTGGGTTTGAACCCGCCACCTCCGGAATATGGGACTGGTGCCCTTCCCCTTTGAGCCACAGGTGCGACCCAGTGCGTTTTTGAACAGTACCCATTCCCTTGATGTCTACAGTACCACCTTTCTTGCAGATTCGCATATATGTGGCCAAAGGAACAACTCCATGTTTTCTAGAAGGCCTAGAGAACATGTATCGGTGCCTCTCCTCTTCCCCTTTGTGTTTGTCATTTTGGTGAATTACTGGAAGATGGCGTCTCCGGCCGAAAGGCTTTTTTTTTTTTTTTTTTTTTTTTTTTGCGCGACAGTCTCACTTCCTCGCCTTCAGTAGAGTACCATGGTGTCCCACAGCTCACAGCAACCTCCAACTCCTAGGCTTAGGCGATTCTCTTGCTTCAGCCTCCCAAGTAGCTGGGACTACAGGCTCCTGCCACAACGCCCGGCTATTTTTTGTTGCAGTTTGGCTGGGGCTGGGTTGGAACCCGCCACCCTCGGTATATGGGGCCAGTGCCCTACTTACTGAGCCACAGGCACCTGTTATATTTTAAACTATATTTACCTTAAGAGCTTAATAAAATTATTTCATTTTGTAAACAGACTAAAAATGCCAAGGTATATATTATACTCTATTGTTTTTCCTATGACCTTTTCCCTGTCCATAAATCAATTGATGAAAGAATGTATCACCAAGTAATACTGCCTTTGGTAGTGAAATGATCATGACTCCTTTCTGGTTTAAGACACGAAGATGGCTATTTCTTACTTTTTCACTGAATGGAGAGGTGCACGGGCTGTCTCACAGAGTCGTGTCAGTGAGTCTGAGATGGGGCCATTCATTCAGTCAACATTGTCAGTGGCCTCATGTACAGGAAGACCTTGGTCCACAGAGAGCTGTCCTGTGTGGGGCAGTGGGAAGAAGAGAGGTTTAACAGGAGCAAAGGCCACACACAGCCATGCTCGTACATCTCACGCTCTTCTGTCCGATGGTGTCTCCTTAGGACGTCAGAGCCCAGGCCACCATCCCGCTCCTGGGCTACGTGGTGGATGACATGCCACGGAGCGCAGACCTGCCCCACAGTTTCAAACTGACCCAGTCCAAGTCTGTGCATAGCTTTGCTGCGGACAGCGAGGAACTGAAGCAGAAGTGGCTGAAAATCATCTTTGTAGCTGTCACAGGTGAGACACCAGAGGGTCTAGATGAGCATCCGGCCACCTTGGACGATCACCCTGATCCGAAGAGAAAATCGGATTGCTGAACGCCAGGACCAGTCACAGTGTGAAGGGCTCGAGTCATTCAGCTCAAGACATTCCCAGCTCTCCCTGCTCAGACCTAGCACTTTATGTTGAAAAGTAGAGGCTCATAAATGCATCTTTGGGGGACTGTTTTCTTAGGTTTATGTACTCTTAGTGAAATTAATGTGCAGAGCCATTCTACCAGTAAAGTTTTGAAATAATGTGAAAAATGGAGCAATTTTTGAGCTACTCCTTGAATATACTTTGGTCTTGAAGAAAATGGTTATCAATTGATTCTATCCCCATCAGGTTACAGTGAGCACTTTCATTTAAGAAATCCTATAACGTCTTCTCATCTTCTCGTTCACATGTAGGACCTGTAACAGTTTAAAAGATATACCTCCATGTTGCCAAATTAGATCCATAGTGAAAAATACAGGGACAGTTTAGACTATAGTATTAACTTATTTAATTTAGTTCATAAAACTCAAGCTGCATAAATGGTGTCTGTTCTTTTTTTAAAAAAGAGAAAAAGGACAGATTTTTGGTGTTCAGATTTTTGAATTATTAAGAAAGGTAATATTTGTTTTTGCAGAAATACTCCTATGAATACAATATCTTAAGTATATAGCAGTTGTGTGTATATAGTATTTTATATATATATATATATACTATCCATGCTTTTCTCCTCAGCTTTAGGTTCATAGTTATTTCTAATTTATTTTATAAATATAAAGCATGGTTTATCTTGGAATCAAACAGTGTTCTAAACTTAAGAAATGTCATTGGTGATTTGTTTAACTGATTGGCATCGAAGGGTATTGGTATTTTTTTATATTAAATAGTAATTTATATGGCATGGGATGTATTCGTGAATTCCAGCAGTACTTTGAACATACTTTTTTTTGTTCTGTGCCTATTTAAAACAGTGCCTCTCTCCGAAGGTGCTATTAATACCTATTTAAATAAGTATAAGGTGAGGGTTCAGTTAATGCTTCAGTTTTTTATTTGGAAATAAAAGTGCATTGTGATCACTGGGACGGTCAAAGTCCTTTAGGTTATTTTACCTTTTACAGTGCTAAATTGTTGGCAGTAGTTAACATCAGCATGTACAAAAATGTTCACCAAAGCCTGAACTCGGTGAGACACTTGACTTTATACAGAACTTGGATATGTGGAAACTACATTTGTTGTAATGATTTTCTTTTCCATAGGATGATTAAGCACGGTTAAATGAGGACTATATATGACGAAGGCAGAAGGTAACTGTTTGGGCCTATTCCTTTGTCAGAAATGAAACAAATTCACACACAATAACCTATGTTAGGGGTGGGGAGTGGTGGTTAGTAGATATTAAAGGAAGTTTGTGCTTCACCACCTCACCATAGAAGAAGGGGGAAAACACAGTTTTGAAAAAAGTGATATTTTAATGGAAGTTTTTCAGGAGGTACAAATGACTGGGAAAAAGTCTGAGAATTTTTCTCCCTTTTATCCTCTTGGGAATTTTACTAGACATTATGATTCTTTATCATGAAGGCTGCTCTACACTATACTGTACTTGTGATTAAAATCTCACGTTAAGTTGACTACTTAATTTAATCCTTTTCTTGAATTTTACTCCCCCCCCATACTGTCATACCCCAAACATTCTCACTTTTTAGTGTACCAGTCTGCTAGAAAGCTATTAAGAACGATTCCACTAACCTCAGTCTATAAGGATTACATTTTAAATGTAGAACAGAATTTGAGGCTACCACACACTTATTCTAGCCCTGTTACTTTAAGAAATAGCTTATTTCTTCCATCCCAAAGGAGGCAGTGAACCAGTTAAGTTATTGCTGACATAACTAAATTCCCTTCCTCCATAAAAGGAATACCAGCCATGATCATTACCATGAAACCAAATCCTTGGAGCCAAAAAGAGATAAAGGTAGCTTCTTCGGCCCTCCCTATTAAATCAGGGACAGACTAATAGAAATTATACATTGCTTCTCTTATCTAATTGCCCACCCCGTGTGTGTGACATATGTTCAGAGTAATTATTGAGAAAGTTAAACTATAGCTATAGAGATGCTGCTTTGGTTTTCTTAAGAGAAATACTGTAATAGGAATGTAAAATGATTATCAGGGGAAGAGGGCTTTTGTAATTGTGGACAGAACGCTGGAAATGTATGGACTAAAGAGAAGATTTATGAGTCAGATTATTTTTGAAAACGATTTTGAACAGCCTAGAAAACTAGACTTTTCCCTATTGTTAAGCTCTTCTGGAATAGAAGTGACATGACACTCAAGTTTTGGCTCAGTAAGTAACAATGTTATTTAATGTAGATTATTGAAAGAATACTCTTGTAAAGAGAATATTTATTACCATGTTCTTAGTCATTATCTTTATTTATTTATTTTTTTACAAGAAACATTATTATTAGGCGAGAACGTCTGCTTACCCAGGCACCATCTTTACTTTGCACCCCACATTCTTCCGCTAAACAAAAGGAGAAGCAGCGGAACAGTCTTACCTGTTTCTCTCTTCTTAAAGATTCACTAATGCTTTTACTTAAAGACAGGTAAAAGAATACTCTTAGCATTTATTAAACAACTCAAACCGAAAGACCTCAAAGTGTGATTGGTTATGAGAATAATCAATGTCTTTTCCTTTCTGAGACACCTGAGCAGTCGTGACAAATTGAACCATCAAAAAAAAAAAAAAGCCAAAAACCTCACAGGTTGTTTTCTTATTAAAACCGACATTCTGTGGAAGCCTTCCCTTTTCACCTTCATTTGGTGCTTTTTCTTTGAAGTGCCCTTCCTCCAAACTTAAACAATACTTCTTTGACAAAGCGGCTATCATTACAGAACAGTCCAGTTTTTAAATTTAAATCTTGCTTTTGTTGAAAGTCCACCATTTGGTGTGTTAAGTATAAAGTGCAGCGCAGACTTTTATCTCGGTGTCACGTGGGGCTTAATGAAAAACACCACCAGCCACTTTTGTAATAATGGCATCCACAGGGCCATCCTGTATGCAAGCAATAAAACTCTTCAGGGTATGGTTTTATACTGAAAGTATAATGAGGGCCCCGAGCCACAAGGATGTAGAGAATTATTAACTTCCTAGATAGGACACTGTAATGCAGATTGCTGGGCAGAGGGAAGGGAAAGGGGGGAGGAGGGCATCATTCCTCGGATTCAAATATCAAAAGCAGTTTTACTTTCACAAAGGGTATGGATAGTGAAACAGTTAAAGCACATCTGCACTACTTTATAAAGCTACATTTTGTTGTCCATGAAGTTTAATTTAATGTACAGGTCTGTGTACTGATCTTCCTCACTGGGTGACCTGCCTATCCGAATTTTTTAAAAACATACCCATTTTCTTAAATTACTGAGCTTTTTTATAGGAACTAACCTTTTACGCACATTCTGTCCCTATATACAGATAGGCATTTGGATTTTTAAAAAGGAACGCTTGTCATACATGTATAAAGAAAACCATATAGTTCATGGTACTGCAGGGTTGTTAAAGATGCTTTGATGCCTTTTAAAAACCCTCTGTCAAAAATCCCTTTGTGAGTTGATAATTCTGTTTTACTTTTTCTTATCCTTTGTGGAAACAGGGTGGCTGCTTGTTTTTTCTGATTCTATTCAAAGCCTTAAGTTCTTGTTCGATCATTGTCCGTGGTAAATCTCTGGTGATCCTTCTGAATGATGTAAATCTTGAACAGGTACCAGCAGGAGCAAATAAACTTCTAGAGAAGAAGGTCTTATTTTGTTCCTGGTATCCTTGCTATAATGCAGAATAGAAGAGGAACTAAAATTTCCTACTTTATATGATGTTCATGTTAGCGGGTCTAAGATTAAGCACATGGTATTTATAAGCTAAAATTAATTCAAAAGGCAAGAATGTCTTAATGTTTTCATTCTTAAATTTTTTTATTCTCCAAGAATGTATTAATTTAAGAACTGGCCAGCCAGTTCCTATTCTTAGGACTCTGTTGACATCTGTTGGGGATCATGTTGCTTCTTCCCTCTTACCCAGTTTTATTAGTTTTATTTTCATACTATTATATACTATAGATTCTCCAATTGAGAAAATATAAGTGATATATAAAGACCACTGGGTCAACTTAAAAAAACACTTTCTGTGAATTTATACATGTATGTATATATGTACAAACTGTTGATTTTTCAATTCTGCCTTTCCATAGGAATGCAATTTTTCTATACAAATTTTTAACTTAAATATTTTAACATAAATTATTTACATGGGTTTTTTTATGTATAATTCATCCTTATATATGCCCCTTAATCATGTAGTCATGAGAAGATAATGTTGCTTTCTTTACAGGTAGGGTGGAGAGGAATAAGATTAGAAACTGAAACTAGAATGAATGAACAGGCCAGCGTAGTGGCTCATGCCTGTAATCCCAGCACTCAGGGAGGCTGAGGCAGGAGGATTGTTTGAGGCCAGGAGTTTGAGACCAGCCTGGACAGCACAGTGAGACCCTGTCTCTTAAAAAAAATTTTTTTTTAATTAGCTGGATGTAGTAGTATGTGCCTATAGTCCCAGCTCCTGTTAAGGCTGAGTGAGATGGAACAAACATTTGGACCCAGGAGTTTGAGGTTACAGTGAGCTGTGATCATACCACTATACTCCAGCTTGGGTGACAGAGTGACCCCATCTCTTAAAGAATGTACAGAAAGGTGGACAGAGATTTCTAGTCTCTAGATTAGTGTATTTTAAGAGGAAAATGCTTAAATTGCAGAAGCGATATAAACTATACAATGCAAATCTATGTAATTGCATGCTGATGGAATCCATTGCACCAAGACTTTTGACTTTGGCCTGTTACGTTATAGAGTACAATATTTATTTTTTTCTCCTTTAGACTTTTAAGAAATAATTTCATTCTTTCGGGCCATTTCTTGCACTGTTTACTGAGGCAAAAAAAAAAAAACCCTTCTGATGTCGGTCATGGTCTTTCAGGCTGAGGGGCAGAATGCAGTGTGTTTTTCTATGTTCCGATATGAAATAGCACATGGTTTCTACAAGAGTTTTTAACTTGTTGGGGTCACTGAGAGTCACATGATGGTTGTCCCTTTTCCTAAAATTCATTGTGGTAGGTTTAGTGGAAAGTTAATCTCCTAGCATCTTTTAATAAGTGAATACCAAATACATAGTGAAATATAGGTTTGGGAAGAAATAGTAGAGACCATTATGATAACAGAATTGCATTGTCTGTAACAGTACATGGACTTTGGAATGTATCACTTGGGGGGGGGGGGGGTGTCTTCATTAGCCAAACAATCATGATTGTATATAAGACCTTTAAAAAAAAAAAAAAAATCATATTAGCATTTCATTTTGTGAGTGACAATTGACTGGTATTTTTAAGTGTTATCTGGATTTTTCTTTTGAGTTGTTGACTGATAAGTTTGAAAAGGTATGTTTTATCAGAATTTTATAGTTGACTCGAATGTGAAAGTGTACACCATAAGTGTTTTTTTCTAGCTGTATGAATGTAAAATACTTGCAGATAGTGTATATATGGTGTAACATATGTATATTTGGTCATAAAGGCAGAGAATTGGAAACATTGTAAAATTAAGCACTTTAATTCCTATTAAATATTAAACCTTTGTATCTTGTAAATAAACACATCCTTAAATCTGTTCCAAAGAGTTACATTTTCTTTCAGCTAGGATTATACATGTTCAGTTCACAATGATTTTGGGTGTTTGCTCAGGAAAAAAATTACTCAGGATGCTGTTCCTCCTTTACCCTAACCACCCACACATACACACAGGTACACCAAAAAGAAAATCTGTATAAGTCTTTCAAGAATAAAGCTTTAAAGCCAGGCACAGTGGCTCACACCTGTAATCCTAGCACTCTGGGAGGCTGAGGTGGGAGGATCCCTTTAGCTCAGGAGTTCAAAACCATACTGAGCAAGAGTGAGACTGTCTCTACTAAAAATAGAGAAATTAGCTGGGCACTGTGGTGGGTGCCTGTAGTCCCAGCTACTGGGGAAGCTGAAGCAGGAGGATTGCTTGAACCCAGGAGTTTGAGTTTGCAAACTACTAGCCTGGGCAACAGACTGAGACTTGGTCTTTAGAAAAAAAAGAAATCCTGGTTTACTCGATTTTGTCTTCTCCATGCCTGCACCTATGCGGTAGCCAAAGAAAACATACAGCAAATTGGTTTCTTTCTTTCTCTTTTTCTTCTTTCTTGAGAGTTGCCCAGACTAGCGTGTATCATCACAGCTCACTGCATCCTCAAACTCTCAAGTTGTCATCCTGCCTCGACCTTTTGAGTAGCTGGTCTGACAGGTGGGTGCCACCCCACCTGGTTAATTTTTAAATCAGAGTGACTCAGGGCTGCCATGTGGTCAGATACTATTTACGACTAGTGAAAGAAAAATGATAGAACACAAAAGTGAGGGACAGAATCGGCTGCACTGGTTATAGCTCAGCGTTTATCTTAATTTGAGATATGTTTTGAACAGTTGGTCGCCTGTGATTGGCTGAAACTGTGTTTGGTACAGGTGTAGGTTACATTCTATTTACACATTCAGTTCAGTTATAGTTCACTATGTACAGAGAAATCTTTGAGTCCACCTTGAAACATGTAAGCAGATGGCTTTAGGCTAAACTTGAACATCTCCAATCACCAGCACAGTGCCTGGCACTTTGTAGTAAGCACTCAATAAGTACTCACTAGCTGACCACAGTGGCTTGTGCCTGTAATCCTAGTACTTTGGGAGGCAGAGGTAGGTGCATTGCTTGAGGAGTTCAGAGACCAGCCTGAGCAAAAGCCATACCCCATCTCTACTAAAAACAGAAAAACTAGCTGGGCATTGTGGCAGGTGCCTATAGTCCTACCTACTTGGGAGGCTGAGGCAAGAGGATACCTTGAGCCCAAGAGTTTGAGGTTGCCATGAGCTATGATGATGCCACAGCACTCTACCCAGGGCAAGAGGGTGAGACTGTCTGTATTCATTTGCAGTTTTTGGCCAGAGCCAGGTTTGAACCCACTACCTCCGTTATATGGGGCCGGCACCCTACTCCTTTGAGCCACAGGTGCTGCCCAAGACTGTCTTAAAAAAAAAAAAAAAAAAAAAAAGAATATGGAAGTTTGTATAAAAGAAAAAATGAACAGAATCTTTCTTACAAAGTATCAGATCATTATGGGTACAGCTCCTTGGAATAAAGGCAGATAGGAAAACAAATCTTCAACATTTTATAAAGCTAGATGTTTTTGTTAATCACAAAGCTAGATTCCTGATCCAGTGTTTAAAATCATAGTCAAGGGCTTAAAAGTATGAGGGTGAAAATCTTAGTCAACCATTGCATAATAGATTCTCAATTTTAAAAACTGTTTCAGGCTGGGCAGGCTGGCTTACACCTGTAATCCTAGCACTCTGGAAGGCAGAGGAGAGTAGATTGCTTGAGCTCAGGAGTTTGAGACCAGCCTGAGCAAGAGTGAGCCCCTTCTCAACTAAAAATAGAAAAAGTAGCCGGACATTATGGCACATGTTTGTAGTCCTAAGACTGAGGCCAGAGGATCACTAGAACCCAGGAGTCTGAGATTGCTGTGAACTATGACACCAAAGCATTTTAGCCTGGGTGACTGAGATTGTCTCAAAAAACAAACAAAAAAACTGTCTCAACCCCCTACCACCCCCATCAGCCCAGAACCTGGACAGAGAGGAAATTAGAGGCTGCTGGTCACTGTTCCAGAAGGAGCCAAAAGTGCTGAAAGACACATGTCCTGAGGAAATGGGGCTGGCAGAGCCCAGCTGGGCCGAGGTTAGATAATGAGCCTCTGGTCTGCAGTCACTTTCTTACGGAGGAAGTGATTCATGTGTTGTTTTGTCCCACATTTAATTAAAAACAGATAACTAATTTGCCGGCTCTTAATAAAGGAAATTCTCTGCTTTTATATAATAAGACTTGGCCCATCACGGTGTTTTCAAAAGAAACAATGTTTTCAGATAAATGATGTAGAATTTAGAGGCTGGACATGGTGGTTCATGCCTGTAATCCCAGCAATTTAGGAGGCTGAGGTGGGAGAATCACCTGAGCCCAGGAGTTTGAAACCAGCCCAGGTAACATGACAAGACCTTGTCTCTACAAAGAAAAAAAATTAACTGAGCAGATACATGGTGGCATGTATCTATAGTCCCAGCTACTCAGGAGATGAGTGGGTGAGTCACTTGAGCCCTGGAGTTGGAGATTGCAGTGAATTATAACTGTGCCACTGCACTCCAGCCTGGGAGGCAGAGTAAGATCTTGCCTCAAAAAAAAAGATCAAATATATCATTATACATTGAGCAAAAGTGACATACTGTACAAAATCAACTTAAGAATATTGTTTCTAGGCCCAGCGTGGTGACTCATGCCTGTAATCCCTGCACTCTGAGAGGCCAAGGTGGATTGTCTGAGCTCATGACAAGCAAACATGCCCTAGTCTAAATTCTAGTTCAATAGTTTGTTTTTTGCAGCGATGCAGCGATATGGCTAGCATTTCTTTTCTTTTTTTTTTTTTTTTATGGCTAGCATTTCTAAGGTTATTTTTGCTGAGTTCCAGAACTCAGTAAATAAGTACGCTGAGGACAATGACAGCTAAGTTTCTTATTATCAGAGAAGACAGTTACAGATTTGGAAAGGAGGAACATGAGAATAAACTCTGTTATTCATCTGAAATTACAGGTATCAATACAAATTTGTGGTATTACAAAGTTAGCCAGCTAGTTAGGCAGAGATAGATATGTGGGGGTTATATAAGTATTTATATGCACATATTTTCTAGCCATCCGCTATGAGGGTCTAGAGGTAATAACACCCCAGTACAAATGAGCACAAATGCCCCCAAACTGTATTTTGTTTTCTTATTCTTTTTTTTTTTTTTTTTTTGTAGAGACAGAGTATCACTTTATGGCCCTCAGTAGAGTGCTGTGGCATCACAGCTCACAGCAACCTCCAACTGCTGGGCCCAAATGACTCCTACCTCAGCTTCTGGAGTAGCTGGGACTACAGGCACCCGCCACAATGCCTGGCTATTTTGTTGTTGTTGTTGTTGTTGCAGTTCGGCCGGGGCTGGGTTTGAACCCGCCTCACCGACTGAGCCACAGGCACCGCCCACTATTTTGTTTTCTATGTACCATTTTCCACTAAAAGGAACTAGAGTTCCTTGGAGAAATGGCTGATCCAAGTGCTTGAGTAAGAAAAATTCAGGGTAAGCATGCAGTAGTATATTGCACCAGAAAATAAGAAAGTGCTTAAAGAATGATTAGGAAATGTCAGAAGAACCAAGACTCAGCTTGAAGCAACTCCCACTGGGAAAATGCAGATAGTTGAAAATGCAAATAAAAAATGATAGCCACAGATTAAAATCCATTAAATAAAATAGGATTGAATCTAAATTGATATGAATAAATAAAAACATAAGGAAAAATTCTTTATAGCAGGATATCAACAAATAAGTATAAAAGGAATGAAGAAGTCAAAAAAACTAGCATTCGACAAAGCAAAGCATTAATTCAGGTAAGAATCATCAATGGGCATTGTAATGGGTAAAAATTCTTAAGACTAGGATATTCACATAGTCTGAAAGTTTGTCTCCACAAAATTCTTACTAATTACAAAAGGAAAAATTATAACTTTACAGGAGAAAGATCTGTAATCCGGTGGACAGGACCTTCACTAGATTAACATCACTGGTAAGGACAAACTAGTATCGTGCTCTGGCTATGAAGTGCTGGGAAGGATACAACATCTATCCTGTTGTATTCCTGCCAAAAGGGCAATCTGGTTAGGAAGAAATAGCAGATAAACTTGGCTGAGGAATACTTGATAGAATACCAGGTCTATATTCTTCAGAAACATTAAGGCCATGACAGACAGGCAGTCTTAGGAGTTATTCCAGACAAAAGGGTTAAAAAGAATTGGCAGCATGCCATATGTATGTGTCCCAGATTAGACTTAGGCCAGACTTTTTTTTTTTTGCTATAAAGGATATTATTGAGACAATTGTTAAGAAATGAATAACATCTGTAGATTAGATAATCATATTGTAGCTGCTAATTTCCTGCTTGGATAATTGTACTGTGGTTGTATAAGAAAATATCTGTGTTTTAAGCCTATATTTTATACCCTTCCTTTTCTTTATCTCTTTATATAAATAAAAATTGGGGAGGGGGTATTTTTTTTTTGAGACAGAGCCTCAAGCTGTCACCCTGGATAGAGTGCTGTGGCATCACAGCTCACAGCAACATCCAACTCCCTGGCTCAAGCGATTCTCTTGCCTCTGCCTCCCAAGTAGCTGGGACTACAGGCGCTTGCCACAATGCCTGGCCATTTTTTGGTTGCAGCCGTCATTGTTTTGGCAGGCCAGGGCTGGATTCAAACCCACTGGCTGAGGTGTATATGCCTGGCACCTTAGCCACTTGAGCCACAGGTGCTGAGCCTGCTTTGTTTTTGTTTTTGTTTTTGTATTTTGAGACAGAGTCTTACTTTGTTACCCTCGGTTGAGTGCGTGATGTCACAGCTCACAGCAACTTCCAGCTTTTGGGCTTAGGTGATTCACTTACCTCAGCCTCCCAAGTAGCTGGGACTACAGGCACCCGCCACAATGCCCAGCTACTTTTTTTGTTGTTGCAGTTTGGTTGGGGCCGGGTTTGAACCCACCACCCTCGGTATATGGGGCGGCGCCCTACTCACTGAGCCACAGGCGCTGCCCCTAAAAATTGTTTCTTAAAAATACATAAAGGAAAAAAGACATAAAGTTGTATTTATGTAATACATGGGTGTGTTTTGGTTTTGTTGTGGTTGTTATTGTTTTGAGACAGATTCTCACTCTATTGCCCTGGGTAGAGTGCCTTGGCATCATAGTTCACAGCAACCTCAAACTTCGGGTTTCGAGCAGTCCTCTAGCCTCAGCTTCCTAAGTAGCTGGAACTACAGATGCCCACTATCACACCTGGCTATAAAGTGTATATTTGTTTTTTATTTTTTGTTTTTGAGACAGAGTCTCACTATGTTGCCCTCAGTAGAGTACCATGGTGTCACAGCTCACAGCAACCTCAAATTCTTGGGCTTTAGCGATTCTCTTGCCTCAGCCTCCCAAGTAGCTGGGACTACAGGCGCCCATCACAACACCTGGCTATTTTTTTGTTGTAGTTGTCACAACACTCGGCTATTAAGGTGCATTTTTAAATACATTTAAAACAGTAATTTCAAATCCCAGGAAAAACAAAAGTATCAAAAAATACTTTTAGTCATTCAGTCATTTAGTTAATATTTAACTATTAATTGAGTGCTTCTTATTTCATAAATTAAAAAGCAAATAATTGTGTGCATATTGTATCAATACTTCAGGCCTGAGATATCTTTTGAATTTTCTTTTTGGTGTGTTTTTTTTGGAAACAGTCTCATTTTGTCACCCTCGGTAGAGTGCCATGGCATCATCACAGCTCTCAGAAACCTCACACTTCTGGGATCAAGTGATCCTCTTGCCTCAGCCTCCTGAGTAGCTGGGATTATAGCTACCTGCCACTATGGCCAAATAGTTTTTCTGTTTTTAGTAGAGACTAGGTCTCACTCTTGTTCAGGCTGGTCTCCAGCAATCCACTGAGCTCGAGCAATCCACCCACCTTGGCCCCCAGAGTGCTAGGATTATAGGCATGAGCTACCATGCCCTAGCTACTTTGAATATTCAATGTAACAGGTGATTTTTTTCATCTGTGTTCTCTAACTCTGTAATTTGCCATTCTTCTAATCAGAACACATATTCTTTGGGTGGCGCCTGTGGCTCAGTGAGTAGGGCGCTGGCCCCATATGCTGAGGGTGGAGGGTTCAAACCCAGCCCCGGCCAAACTGCAACAAAAAAATAGCCGGGCGTTGTGGTGGGCGCCTGTAGTCCCAGCTACTTGGGAGGCTGAGGCAAGAGAATCGCTTAAGCCCAGGAGCTGGAGGTTGCTGTGAGCTGTGTGATGCCATGGCACTCTACCAAAGGGCCATAAAGTGAGACTCTGTCTATATTTAAAAAAAAAAAAAAAAAAAAAAAAGAACATATATTCTTTGTAAACAAAATATCCTAGATCATGAACAGATGCCAGCACACTATCACAAAATATGTAAATGTCAGTAACATTCTCAAGAGAAATTTCGGACTTCACACTTACCAACTGTGACTTAACATAATACAAGATTCATAAAAATAAAATAAAAAAAGAAGAAACATCCTGGCTCGGCGCCTGTAGCACAGTGGTTATAGCACAAGCCACATGCACCAAGGCTGGTGGGTTCCAGGCTGGCCCGGGCCAGCTAAACAACAATGACAACTGCAACAAGAAAATAGCCAGGCGTTGTGGCAGGCGCTTATAGTCCCAGCTACTTGGGAGGCTGAGGCAAGAGAATCTCTTAAGCCCAAGAGTTTGAGGTTGCTGTGAGCTGTGACATCACGTCACTCTACCACGACATAGTGAGACTCTGTCTCAAAAAAAAAAAAAAAGTGAATTTCTCCAAGCTTGTTCAGTCCGGAAATTATGACTGAATTTAAGGGATGGACTGTCACAGTCACAGTTCAATGAAGCTGAAATCTCCCAAACATAGGTCTCTATAAAAAAGAGATCTACTATTTGTAGGCTAAGGTCTTAATAGTTTCATTTAACATTGTACCCTAAGCACTTTCCCAGATTCACAGTTTTCCATAGTCATGGTCAAAAATGCATGTATGTATTTTGAGACAGAATCTCACTCTGTTACTCTGGGCAGAGTGCTGTGGTGGCATAGCTCACAGCAACTTCAAACTCCTGGGCTCAAGGGATCTTCTTGCGTCAGCCTCCTGAGTAGCTGGGACTACAGACACCTGGACTAATTATTTCTTTTTTTTTTTTTTTTTTTTATTTGGTACAGAGTCTCACTATGTTGCCCTTGGTAGAGTGCTGAGGCATCACAGCTCACAGCAACCTCAAACTCTTGGGCTTAAGCAATTCTCTTGCCTCAGCCTCCCAAGTAGCTGGGACTATAGGCACCTGCCACAATGCCCTGCTATTTTTTTTTTTGCAGTTTCTAGCCAGGGCTGGGTTTGAACCCGCCACCTCGGGCATATGGGGTCAGTGCCCTACCCCTTTGGCCACAGGCGCTGCCCTGCCCTGCTATTTTTTTTGTTGAGTTGTCATTGCTATTCAGCTGGCCCGGGCCCGGGCTCGAACCCTGGGTGTATGTGGTCAGTGCCCTACCCACTAAGCTACGGGAGCTGCCTGGACTAATTATTTCTGTTTCTAGTGGTGACAGGATCTTGTTCTTGCTCATGCTGGTCTCGAACTCTGAGCTCAAAGGATCCACTTGCCTTGGCCTCCCAGAATGCTAGGATTATAGGTATGAGCCACCTCAGCTGGCCTGTCATGTCTAAACTTTAAGGGCTTACTACCTGCTAGATACAATTCTAGGAACTTTATGTAAATTATTTCATGTATATTCCACTATATTTTACTTAGCAATATGCTTATTTCTCATTTCCCAGTATTTTAAATAATGCTTCAAGGAACCTCTTGTTACTGAAAGTTTTGTCTAATTTAAGTTAGGTGTCATAGAAAATGCCATTAGCGGGTGGCGCCTATGGCTCAAAGGAGTAGGGCACCGGCCCCATATGCTGGAGGTGATGGGTTCAAACCCAGCCCTGGCCAAAAACTGCAAAAAAAAAAAAAAAAGAAAATGCCATTAGCAGGTGATTGAACTGGGAGGAGAGGATGGGAGGAAACAACACTTGAAAATCATATGGGAAGTGTTTTGAAAATACAAATACTGGGGCAGCTCCTGTGGCTCAAAGGAGTAGGGCACTGACCCCATATGCTGGAGGTAGTGGGTTCAAACCCAGCCTGGGCCAAAACTGCAAAAAAAAAAGAAAGAAAGAAAATACAAATACCTATCCCTGGTTGGGTGCAGAGTGCTAATCCTAGCACTCTGGAAGGTCTAGACCAGAGGATTGCTGGAGCTCAGGAGTTCGAGACTACTCTGAGCATGAGTGAGACCTCACCTCTATTAAAAATAGCCTGGGTTGTCACAGGTGCCTATAGTCCCAGCTACTTAGGAGGCTGAGGACTGCTGGAATCCAGGAGTTTGAGGTTGTAAACTATGACACCACAGTATTCTACTGAAGGTAACAGAGTGAGACTCTGTGTCAAAACAAACAACCCCCCCCCCCAAAAAAAAAAAAAATACTGATCCCACCTGCCACAGTTTTCTTGTGCCTGAGGCTGCATGCTGGCAGTTGGGCAGGGTTGTATAATTTTCTCCCAAATGATTCTGATTCATTCTCTTCTTCCTCTCCCTGTTTCTGGCCCCACTTTTAGGAATCACTGTGACAAAGTTGCAGGAAGACCCTCAGTCTTCAGTGTTGCACTCAAGTGCAGCATCTCACCCCCTGTGCAGAGTAGACTGTAGTGCTCTGCAGGGTCCTGGTGGCAGCACGCCCTCCTGTTGTCCACCCAGCTGCTACGGGCTCCACCCAGGGTCTCTCAGCAAAGTCTCAGCCTGTTATGGGGTGACCAGAATGAAAACAGAGACAGCTGGCTCTGCACCTGTAGCTCAGCAGCTAGGACACCAGCCACATACACCGGAGCTGGCAGTTTCGAACCCAGCCTGGGCCTGCCAAAGAACAATGATGATTACAACAAAAAAAAAGCTGGGCATTGCCACGGGTGCCTGTATCCCCAGCTACTTGGGAGGCTGAGGCAAGAGAATTGCTTAAGCCCAAGAGTTTGAGGTTGCTGTGAGCTGTGATGCTATGGCACTCTACAGAGGGCGATATGGTGAGACTCTGTCTCAAAACAAAAACAAACAAAAAACAGAGGCAGCTATGGCTGGGGGAACAAAAAAGAATTATGGAATCCATAAAAAGCCTTACTGAAACAGCAAAATGTTTATAAAGGAAAAAAAAAAAAAACTACGGGAGTGCGTGGCCACGGTGTATCCCTGTGTCTCCTCATACTCCAGACCAATGATTCTCAGTCTGGTTTCCTTCCTCTCCTTTTTCCTCTCCTTTGTCAAAGTCTGGAGACATTTTTAGTCATCACAACTGGGGTGGTGGCAGTGATGATACTGGCAGCTTGTAGGTAGAGGCCAAGGATGTCACTAAGCAGCCCATAATTCAAGGGACAGCTCCCCACAGCAAATTATCAGGCCTCAAATGTCAATGGTGTGGAGGTTGAGAAGCCCTGGTCCGCGCCTCTGCTTCTTTGGCCATTCATTCCCCTCCCCTGTCCTTGAAGCGTGAATGAAGCAGGGCCAAGATCATCAGCTGTGGCTTCTCTGCAACCCTGTCCTCTCTCCCATCTCCGTGTCCAATGTTCTACTTCCCTCTGCTCTAAATGGAAAGATGACGGCAACTAACAAGAAAGCTTTATGAGCCGTAAGTAATTTCCTTAGTTCTCAGTGTGTAGTGGGTGAATCTTTAGCAATAAGTCCTTGAGCAAAGTGACTCCTTATCTCTTATATGAAATCTGGGAACTCATGGAGGAACAAGAATAGCCTGAATACCAATGGCCTGAGAACATGATCTGTGACCTGCAGAGTTTGAGAAGCACTGTCTTTAAATGACCTTGAGCCAGGACTACTAAACTTTTCCAGAGCCATCTCTGTTTCTCTAGCTTAATTTAACATCATCCTAAAATATTTTCTGTTTTGTCACTCGGTTGGCCTGTGATTAAGAGCCTCCAGTAACCACATCCCACCCCTGTGACATGTCAGTATGATCAGTATTCCTCCTGCACTTGTAAATACAACAGGGAACTGGAACTGTTGTTATTTGATAACTTCAGAAATTTTAATTGGCTAAGAAAATGTATGCCTTGAAAAAAGAAGTCCTCTGTGGATTTTTTTCTTATTTAAATGATTAGATGAGTAACATTCAGATCTGAGTATGTTTTATCACTATTCTATTATATCTCATGCCTTGGGAACTCTCGGGTAAGACTGAGCTTGTATAAAGGACTTGAAAAGATTTAACAGTGGAGGCTTAGAAAGGCTAATGAAAGATTTGGAACCAATTTCAAATGGAGAGAAAGAGGATTTATACCTCTGCACATCCTTTAGTTCTCAGTCTCTCTCTCACTTCTTTCATGAGGAGGACACACTTCCAACTCTCTAAAGTGCTCTAAACTTTCCCTCTGTTCTTAAATAAAATTTCTCTTTGTTACATTGAAAAAAAAAAAAGATTTAACCATGACCAACGGAGGATCTGTCTTTAAAATCTGTTTTGGGCACTGTACCTGTAGCTCAGTGGCTAGGGCTCCGGCCACATACACGGGGGCTGATAAGTTCGAACCCAGCCTGGGTCTGCTAAACAACAATGACAACTGCAAAAAAAAAAAAAAAAAAAAAAAAAAAAAAATAGCTGCGCATTGTGGTAGAGTGCCTATAGTCCCAAATACTTGGGAGGCTGAGGCAAGAGAATCACTTAAGTTCAAGAGTTTGAGGTTGCTGTTAACTATGAAGCCACTGCAGTGTACTGAGGGTGACATAGTGAGACTCTGTCTCAAAAAATAAAAAAGAAAAAGAAAAAAATAAGTGCTGTCTGAGTTTTGGGGCAGACCATTTTCTGGGTTTGTATGAGCTTACTAGTACTGCTAATTTTATTTATTTATTTGTTTGTTTTGTTATTGTTATTATTTTTTGACAGTCTCACTTTATTGCCTTAAGTAGAGTGCTGTGGCATCATAGTTCACAGCAACCTCAAACTCTTGGGCTTAGGCGATCCTCTTCCTAACCCTCCCAAGTAGCTGGGACTACAGGTGCCTGCTGCAATGCCCAACTATTTTTAGAGACAGAGTTGCTTGCTCAGGCTGGTCTTGAGCTCCTGAGCTCAGTCGATCCACCCACCTCACAGCACTAGGATTACAGGCATGATCCTGTACCTGGATTACAGGATAGCACCTGGCCCTATTTTTATTTCTTAAATAAGGGGTTAGAGTCAGACTATGGTGTCTTTTTTTATTGATACAGAGTCTCACTTTGTCACCCTTGATAGAGTGCTGTAGCGTCATAGCTCACAGCAACCTCAAACTCTTGGGCTAAAGCGATCTCTTGCCTTAGACTCCTGAGTAGCTGGGACTACAGGTGCCTGCCACAATGCATGGCTACTTTTAGAGACGGGGTCTCCCTCTTTTTCTGGCTGGTCTCAAAACTGTGAGCTCATAGCAATCCACATGCCTTGGTTTCCCAGAGTGCTAGGATTATAGGCATGAGCCACCTCAACTGGTCCAGACTATGGCTTCTTAAGGAAAATGATTAATTTAATTTCTTTTTCCTTCATGTTGCATCAGTTCTAAAATAACTTGTTAGTACCTGTCTAGCCTAGATGAAGTATATTTTGTATATAATTAATATGCAAAATGCTTTATTCATTCATTCATTCAACCATTGACCTATCTATCCATTTTTTTTTTTTTTAGTCAAACATTCAGTAACTGAAGAGTAATTAGAATAAATGAAAACCATCACAAAAAACACAAGAAGTCAACTGTTAGATAAGCCTTTATGTGTATTATATATACTGTATTTAGTATCTTATGATATATTCCCTTATTCACTAATTTACTAACTGCATCACTGAGATGTCTTACCATCTCACCATGACTCTGTATGGCATATCTAGAAAACAGGCTCTTCAAATTCAAACTGACTGGTGCTGCCCAATACTGATTAGGTGGACTGGTTGGAGAATTAGAAAGAAAAGATGTTCAAAGTCTATTAGGCCTGGCTGCTAGAGCCAGAGTAGTGATGAACCTTTGGATATGCAAAGATAACAAACCAAGAGTTGAGAGTTCAATCTCTCTTCACCTAAAAATGTGGGTGAACTGAGTTGGTGTAGGGGAGAAAAAAAGGGGGAAGCCTGAGAAACAGAAGAGAAAGAAGGTTTGAAGGACTTCTAAGAGTGCCAAACAATTTTGGAAACCTGGAGAGTAGTTATAAAGAAAAGAGCCTAATGAGAAATTTTCAGAAACAGGGCAGGGGAAGTAGTTGAAGATTAAAGAACGGGGATGTCTAGTGTGTAATTTTCAGTTGTTGTCTTGTAAAATCAGTCAATTATTTCACAGCATTAGCGTATGCCACGTAGTTTGATGGTGGGAGGAGTAAAAGAAGGGCTGTATTCTATTGGCATGTGCGTGTGGAGCACAGCGAAGAAGACGGTCAAGGGAAATGAGAAAAGACTGGCTCTTAACTCCTATTTTGGCCTTTACTGCTCTTAATTGTGTTGTCACACTGCCCTCTAATGGGCTGTCAGTATCTCGCCCGATTCAATTTCTGGCTTCTGAACCATCTGGCTGACTCTACCATCTGCAGGCAATTTCCTGCACCTGCTAACAGAATATGTGTTCGGCTTGAGGCGTAGGGAGTAGCAAATTGATTAAATCTGTTTACTTTATTATCTTTGCAAAACATGGACAATTTCCCAAACCAAAATATGACAAAGAGGCTTCCCCATTAGGGCAGTGTATTTTATGCTAGTATTAGATCAACACTCACTGCTATGATTTGAGGGCATGGATAATAGCAGCTTGGCTGTGACTGATGATCAGAATGTTGGTATAAAATGATGCTATAAAAATAGTCTGGATGACCCTTTTCAAGAACTATTTTTCTAGTTATTAATTTAATTCAAAATAAACTTCCTCTTATTAGGGATTTTCAGAACAAAGCCAGCCTACTCCCTGGCTAAGTAACTTGACAGCTGCTCTGATGAGGAGTTCTACGCCAAGGCAACTTGGTGTGTGTTGACTGAATTTGATTGCAAATTCTCATAGCAACTGTATCAATTCAGAGCTACCTAATTCCTTGTTATTCCAGATTTTCCAAGTAAAAGAAAAGGAAACCCAAATCCAGGAGACTGGTATTATATAACAAGCATCTTACTAGGTAGTGGGGAAAACCAGCTAAGACCACCACTCCTGTTTTTTTTTTTTTTTTTTAGAGACAGAATCTCAGTTGTCACCCTTGGTAGAGTGCTGTGATGTCACAGCTCACAGCAACCTCCAGCTCTTGGGCTTAGGTGATTCTCTTGCCTCAGCCTCCCGAGTAGCTGGCACCACTGGGGCTCACCACAATACCTGGCTATTTTGTTGTTGTTGTTGCAGTTTGGCCGGGGCCACGTTTAAACCTGCCACCCTCGGTATATGGGGCCAGTGCCCTACTCACTGAGCTACAGGTGCCGCTCACCACTCCTGTTCTTAGTGAGCTCACCATTGAAAAAGTGGGAAGAAGTGTCATGTCCACAGCTCCTCCTTGGTCTTCAGCAAAATACAGTGGATGGCTAAGATCATGATGCCTAAAAAGGCCAGGTCTGCTGGCTCACAACTGTAATCTCAGCCACTTGGGAGGCTGAGGTGGATCACTGGCACTCAAGAGTTTGAGACCAGCCTGAGTGACATAGTAAGATCCTGTTTTTTTATTTTAAAATACCTAGTAAGTAGTTCACAAATATGTTGAATGAACAAAGAAATGAGGGGAAAAAAAAAACAGGGTGTAAGTGCAGATATTAAACGTTTGCCAGATAGTCTCTTCTGTTTTTGAGCCAGGATCTCACTCAGTTGCCCAGGTTGGAGTGCTGTGGTGTGATCAGCTCAAAGCAGCCTTGAACTCCCAGGCTCAAGTGATCTTCCCACTCAGCCTCCCAGTAGCTGGGACTACAGGCACATACCCCTGTATTTGGCTAATTTTCTCTTATTTTTTTGTGGAAATGGGGTCTTGCTATGTTGCCCAGGTTGGTCTCAAATTCCTGGGCTCAAATGATCCTCCCATTTCAGTCTTCTGAAGCTGGGACTATAGACACCCTCTCTAGGCTAGGAGAAGAGTTTCTAAAAAGGCCATTTGAGATAATACCTAACAATGGCTTTCAGTGAATCTGTAGCAACCCACAGAGGAGCACATTATCCTATTTTAGAGGAGGAAAGAAATACTATTGGTTAAATGGCTTTCTCACAAACAAGTATTCCTAACGTAAAATGTAAAAACCCAAATTCATTTGCTTTGTTTCCCTACGCTGAACACTCTGCACAGAGTATCCTGTCTTAAGTTTTTTTTAAAAAGTTATCAAATTAGAGCCACTCTTTTTTCAAGGCCTTATCATTTCCTGCTTCTTTTCCTCTGTGCCTTGTTAATTCAATGCTCTGAGTCTAGACAGCTACTAGAGAAGCCTGATTGGTCAAGGTAATGATAGGAAGACTTTTGAGTCCTGGCCATGTGATCTTTTCTCCTTCTAGAAAAAGTTGTATGTTCCATCCCAAGAGATAATTTATAACTTCAATGGAAATATATAATTTCACGCAAAATTATCAACATTTCACTTTCCGGAGTATATGTATGCTTATCCTTCTAAGTTTGCCATTAGCAAATAAAAAAAGACCATGTCTATTGTTGCCACAAATAAGGAAAAAACGGTGCAGTTGCATCGGTTTTGCCGCTTTAGTTATTGGTTATGCCCATGAAGCTTCACCACGAGTCTAATCTTTTTGTCTGGCTTTTCTTGTTGGAAGGAGCAGAGACAGCTCAGAGTTTTCTATTTAGAAGAGAATAAAAGCTCCATCAACAGAGGGGTGAGAAGCAAAATGGGTAATCCCTCACTGTTCTAGAATGTATCTGTGGTAGAAAATAAAGAGGCTCGGAATGGAACTCTTTGTTTTTTTGAGATCTGACTTTTTTTTTTTTCTTTTTTCATTTTTATCTCTGAAGTTTTCATTTGTAAAAAGAATCAAAAGAAGCCAGGCACAGTGGCTCACACCCATAATCCTAGCACTCTGGGAGGCTGAGGCAGGTGCATTGCTTGAGCTAAGGAGTTCGAGACCAGTTTGAGCAAGAGGTAGATACCCATCTTTATTAGAAAAAATAGAAAAATTAGCTGGGCATGTTGTGGCAGGTGCCTGTATTCCCAGCTACTTGGGAGGCTGAAGCAAGAGGATTGCCTGAGCCCAAGAGTTTGAGGTTGCTGCGAGCTATGATGCCACGGCATTCTACTCAGGACAACAGAGTGAGACTCTCTCAAACACAAACAAAACAAATAAACCAAACCTCCCCTCCAAACTTGACAAGATATGAAATTGTTTTAGTTTTTTTTTTTTTTTTTGTCTTTTTTTTGAGACAAAGTCTCAAGCTGTTACCCTGGTAAAGTCTGGTGGCATCATAGCTCACAGCATCCTCAAACTCTTGGGCTTAAACGATTCTCTTGCCTTAACCTCCCAAGTAGCTGGGACTGCAGGTGCCCGCCACAACACCCAGCTAATTTTTTGTTGTAGTTGTCATTGTTGTTTAGCAGGTCCAGGCTGGGTTTGAACCCACCAGCCCTGGTGTATGTGGCCAGCACCCTAGCTGCTGAGCTTTAGGCACCAAACCAAGACATGAAATTGTTATAACACTATTGGATCTTTAGGTGTTAGCTTGTTTCATTCGTTTGTTCAAAAATATTTAATAAGCGCCTACTATTTTTCCTGCTGAACAAATCAAGTTGTTCTAGCTGTGCAGGTAAATGGTATACACTGTAGTCGTGTAGTTCACAACTTTCACTACTGTAAGTGGTCCTTGCCTTCATGGAGATTAATCTAGTAACTTCTAGGAGGTCTTTCTTTAGCTTCTATCCCTCTTCCTCGGACTGGAAAAAGTGCTCCTATTATGCACACCATAATATAGTCAGCCATAGCACCTACCCATTTATTTATAATAGTGTCATCTCTTGTCCTGTGTTAATTATAAACTCAGAGGGGACTGAAATTAAGTGACCATCTTGTTTGTCACTTTCTAGGGGCTAGGAATGCCTAGCAGCTATATTAAAGGTGTCAAAAATCCCTGTCCTCTAAGAGCTGATAATCTAGTAAGAGGAGAGATAACACAAGTTCAACACTAGCACGTTAAGAGAAAAAGTAGGGGAGAGGCCTTTCCCTTCATCTGCTCTAGGTCTTGCTCAAATGCCAGCATTTTAACTTAGAGATAGGAAATCTTTGAAGGTTTGGAGAAGAGAGATACTATTTGTCTAAAAAGAAAAACAACATTTAGAAATAGAAAACTAGGTACACTTAGCAAAAAGCAAGTAAAGCAGTTATCAGATCTCTACTTCACCAGGAATCAGGACATAGCAAATAAAGATTTACAAAGAACAGAGAGATTTACAAAGCCCTTAATAAGGGCTCAGCTCTTCTTCTCTAATACTCTAATATTCTAAGATTTTTTTTTTTTTTTTTCTTGAGACAGAGCCTCAAGCTGTCACTCTGGGTAGACTGCTGTAGCATCACAGCTCACAGCAACCTCCAACTCCTGGGCTTAAGTGATTCTCTTGCCTCAGCCTCCCAAGTAGCTGGGACCACAGGCACCAGGCTATTTTTTTTTTTCTTTTCTTTTTTTCTTTTTTTTTGTTGCAGCTTTCATTGTTGTTTGGTGGGCTGGGGTTGGATTCAAACCTGCCAGCTCTGGTGTATGTGGCTGGTGCCTTGGCTGCTTGAGCTACAGGCACTGAGCCTATTCTAAGATTTTTTTTGTTCTGAAAAGGAGACAGAATCTCACTCTATTGCCCTGGGTAGAGTGTCATGTTTTCACTGCTCACAGCAACCTCAAACTCTTGGGCTCAAATAATTCTTTTGGCTCAGCTTCCACAGTAGCTGGACTACAGGTACAGGCCAGAACACCTGGCTATTTTCGTCTGTTGTTAGTAGAGACGGGTCTCACTCTTACTCAGGACTGGTCTCCAACTCAAGCAATCCACCTGCCTCTGCCTCCGCCTCCGGAGTGCTAGGATTACAGGCGTGAGCCACCGGGTTGGCCAATCCGCGTGTTCTAAATTGGGCTGCTTTTGCATGTTTGCAAATAGCAATCCATATATTTTAGTACCAGTGTATCGACCTTTGTGTACCCATAGCTGGGCCGTCCATGGTTATGTTATTCGTTAAGCCTTTCTATCTGGTTCTTTGTTGAGCTAGCTGCTCATGAGGAAATGACACTCTGGATAATCAAGAGAAAGGTCGCTGTACTTAACACATATTTACACTGACATTTTCACATTCATCATACCCTGAGGACAAGCATGAGCGGATCTCTTCCCTCCTACTCTCCTAATTTCAATCCTAGCCTTTGGACAGACACCGGGGATGTATCCCCGCCCCCAGCACCCTCCCTCCTTGCTCCGGGCCCGCCCTGCCGCGCAGCCTTCTGGAAGCGGTAGGCAATTCCTCCTGCCAAAACCACAACTCCCGGCAGGCTGTGTTCTTCCCACCCGCCCCTCGTGGCGCAAGGCCTGCCGGGAGGGGGCAGGTAGCGGGAGAGCCGGGTCCAATGGGTGCCGGCTCCCGAGGAGAGGGAGGAGGAGAGGAGGAAGGAGGCGACTTCTGGGCCCCGGCCCCATTCATTGCAGCGGCGGGGCGGGCGGGGGGGGTCTCGTGTCTTCTGAGTCATGGAGGCGCTAATTCCTGTCATCAACAAGCTCCAGGACGTCTTCAACACCGTGGGCGCCGATATCATCCAGCTGCCTCAGATCGTCGTGGTGGGAACACAGGTGAGGAACGAGGGCGGGGTTCGCGCAGGCCAGAGTCCGGGACGCGGGCCTGGTCTGGGCTGCGGCGGTGCCCTCTCTCCTGGGTCAGCCTTTGCGGCCTGTGGGAGGAGGGCGGTGGTGGGAACCCCAGGGCGGTCCCGGCTCCATTGCGCCGGCCCGCCCCGGGCTGCCTTGCGCCGAGGCGGAGAACCCCGGGTCCGGCCCGGCGGCGAGGGGAGGAGCCGGCGCAGCAGGCCCGGCGGGCCCCGGAGATTGGGAGGGGGAAGGATGGGCCGGCGGGCGGAACTGGAGTCCGCTGGGACCGGGCGCGGCGTGGTCCTCGGGCCGCTGCTTCCAAGGGCACCTGGGGGACACGCAGGGCCCCCGGGGCCGAGCTGGGCTCGCGGTGGGCTGGCTAGCCGGAGCTCGGCTGGCTTGTGCGCGTGGAGGTGTTCTGTTTCCCTCCCAGCCTTGCCCAAAGGCTGCAGGGTTAGTTTTGGAACCCCGCTATCTAGGCTGACAGGCAGGCCACTATGCATTGCCAGAGTGTTTTCCTGCGGTGTAACCGCTCCGGGTTTCGAGAACGCTGCCCAAAGCGGCGTTTAAAAAACAAAGAATCCCACTTGTACCTGGAGTTCTGTAGATGTTAGAAAGAGATACCTGATTTTTCTGTGTAGGCTGTGGTTTTGTCTTTCACAGTTTTGTGATTGTGACCTAAATTGGGCATCAGGTTGTGTGGCCTTTTCATGTTGGATCTCATAGATAACTCATTTTTTTTAGGTGCAGAAATGTTGAAAAATGTCATTTTTAACGTGACATAAGTATAAATTTCATTTGCTGCTGTAACTAGAGTCAGTCGTAGGATTTTTATTAGAGTTCAGAGAAACAGATTTTAGAGATTACTTAGTATATTGATTTTAAGTGCTTTCATTTCTTCTTTTTTTCTTTTTTTTGGGGACAGTTTCACTTTGTCCCCCTAGTAGAACGCTGTGGTGTCACAGCTAACAGCGAGCTCAAATTCTTGGGCTTGAGCAATCCTCTTGCCTCCACTTTTCACTTTAGTAGTGACAGGGTCTTGCTCTTGCTGGGGCTGTTCTCAAACTCATGAGTTTGATGTCCCAGAGTGTTAGGATTACAGGTGTTAGCCACTGCACCTGGCCTTTATTTCTTAATAGTGTCTTTTCTGTGGAGAAGGTAGTGGTTTCCCTACCATTTTTCATGAGGTACCTCACTACATCTTGCTACAAAATAAAAGTGTAGGGTGTGAATATTATAAGAAGGAATGTGATGTTCAAAATATTAGTGTATATCCAAATACTGCAAACATCATAGACCATTGAGGTTCTGTACTTTTTTTTTTTTTTTTCTTGAGACAGAGTCTCACTCTGTAGCCCTGGGTAAAGTACCGTGTTGTCATAGCTCACAGCAACCTGAAACTCATGGGCTCAGTGATCCTCTTGCCTTAGCCTCCAGAGTAGCTGGAACTACAGGCATGTGCCACCACCCTTGCTCTTTTTTCTATTTTTAGTAGAGATGGGGTCTTATTCTTGTTCAGGGTGGTCTTGAACTGAACTCTAAGGGATCCACCTGCTGGGCCTCCCAGAATGCTAGAATTATAGCCATGAGCCACCGTGCTGGCCTGATGTCCTATACTTTTTCTAGCTTTTAAATAGTTAAACCAGGGCTGGATGTGGTGGCACACCCCTGTAATCCCAGCACTCTGGGAGACCTATGAGGGTGGATTGCTTGAGCTCCCAGGTAGCAGACCAGCCTGAGCCAGTGCGAGACCTCGTCTCTGAAAATAGCTAGGCGTTGTGGCAAGCGCCTGTAGTCCCAGCTACTTGGGAGGCTGAGGCAAGAGAATCACTTGAGCCCAAGAGTTTGAGGTTACTGTGAGCTATGACTTCATAGCACTCTACTGGGGGACAAGAAAGTGAGACTCTTTCTCAGAAACAGAAGAAAGAAAAGTAAATAAGTGAATAGTTAAACCACTAAAAATGGTTTAACAATTGTTAGAAACAATTTTCTTTGGTCTGCTATAGGTGGGATTGGTATTAGTGCTCAATCCTGCTTGTGTATTCTATTATTTGTAATAGGTGATTGAGAATAAAAAATAATAAATTATGAGAACATTTTTCATATTGTTCAGTCTGGGACATATAATTGGTGCTCCACAAACATGTAGTATTTTGAATGAATAAATACTGCTCTCACTGTAAGTAATATTTATTAAATCATAGCTGTGTATATCTAAATAATATTTTAAAACATGGGGGTTTTTATCATCAAAAGTGATCTGCTTTTGTAAATAGAATCAAAGGAGATGATATAAATTAAATCTTCCTTGTAATTTGGAAGTGTTGCTTAGTTGCAGACGAGAAATTTTCCATATACTTCAAAATAAATTCTCAGTGCTTTTTGAGCATGAAGTAGTAAAAGAATCGGGGCTATGGTGTGTCAGCATATTTTAAAATTAAGAAGGATTTTTCTTATACAAAATAGTTTATTTCAATCATTAAACCTGCTGACAAAATAGAGAGGG
The DNA here is from genome assembly GCA_963574355.1 of Loris lydekkerianus. Taxonomy (NCBI): domain Eukaryota; kingdom Metazoa; phylum Chordata; class Mammalia; order Primates; family Lorisidae; genus Loris; species Loris lydekkerianus. The sequence continues at coordinate 46,380 of CAUYPK010065377.1, forward strand.
CTAGGGGATTCCATCCTTATGAAAACTATTAATAGGTACTAATGAAAACCATCCTAAGGAGTGACAGTTATATGCCACATTTGCATGTTGATCTTTGAAATTTCTCACAGGATTGGTTTTTCCACTTGTTTTAAGAAGATTTATCTCTAATCTATTTTTTTTAGACAGAGACTCACTATGTCGACCTTGGTAGAGTGCATGGGGTTATAGCTCATAGCAACCGTAAACTCTTTTGCTTAAGCAAGATTCTCTTGCTTCAGCCTCCCAAGTAGCTGGGACTACAGGTGCCTGCCACAATGCCTGGGTATTATTATTATTATTATTATTATTATTATTTTGAGACAGAGTCTCCCTAGGTTGCCCTTGCTAGAGTACTATGGCATCAAAGCTTACAGCAACCTTAAACACCTGGGCTTAAGTGATTCTCTTCCCTCAGTCTCCCAAGCAGCTGGGACCACAGGCGCCGTTACAACACCTGGCTATTTTTTGTTGCAGTTGTCATTCATTGTTGGTTAGCTGGCCTGGTCTTGGTTCGAACTTGCCAACTTCAGTGTATGTGGCTGGTGCTGTAACCACTGTGCTAGGGGTGCCAAGCTACCTGGCTATTTTTTGGTTGCAGTTATTGTTGTTTAGCAGGCCCAGGCCAGGTTCTAACCCACCAGCCCCAGCGTATGTGGCTGGCGCCCTAGCCGCTGAGCTGTAGGCGCTGAGCCCAATCTGTTTTTATTAGCTGAAATTCAACCTTTTATTTTCAAGACTAGAAACACTTTTCTTCAATGCAAGGAAAAAAAATCTACTTACTTTGAAAATTAGTATATTAGTGAGACTCTTTGAATATTAGTATTTAGTATATTAGCACCATAACTTTGTGATGTCTGCCATTTTTACTTTTTTGATGTTGTATAACATATGCCACACATAGCTCACATTTATATTTAATACAGTGATGTGAGTTTCAGATATGTGAATGTTCATTACTTAGTTCTGACTAGTAAACTCAGTGACATTGATGTCTCTATCACACACACTATGTATACCTTAAGTGGTAGCCCATTCCATCTTATTGAACTTTTTAGAACAGGTATTGAACTTAAGTGTGTATAAGAATCACTTTGGATCGGTTGCCTTAGTTCATGAGTTCGAGATCAGCCAGAGTAAGAGTGAGACTTCATCTCTAAATATTAGCAGCGTGTTGTGGCGGTCACCTGTAGTCTCAGCTGCTTGAGAGGCTGGGGCAAAAGAATGGCTTGAACCTAAGAGATTGAAGTTGCTGTGAGCTATGACGCCATAGCACTCTACCCAGGGTAACCAAGTGAGACTCTGTCTCAAAAAAAAAAAAAAAAACCATCACTTTGGAAATAACTTTCCTGGATCCTATCCCCAGATTTTGATTTTGTAAGTCCAGGGTGGTAATTCTGATGGTTCATAAATTCCTAATTTAAAAAGTATGCTAGTTAATTGTTAAATTTTAAAATGTATGATTCTGGAAAAAGCAGGAATAATTCAGGAAAGTTGAGTCTAGGGCAAACCACTATTCAACACCATGTGATTTGGTGGCATTCTTGCTCCAACAGGGGTGTCCAACCTGTGGCCTGTGGGCTGAATGTTGATTTTTGTGTGGATTTCTTTTGCTTATCTGTGGCATAAGATATCATGAAAAGTATCCACAGACCTATTTTCTTTATCAGCTTTCCTTAGTATTTGTGTATTTAATATATGGTTCAGGGCAACTCTTATTTTTCCAATGTGTGGCAGAGGAAAAAAAAGGTTGGACACCCAAAACGTCACTTCCCAGGCACCCTTTGCCATCCTTAAATTTTATTTTAGTTTATTGTTTTTGAGACAGAGTCTTACGAGTGACGGTAGAGTGCTGTGATATTACAGCTCACAGCAATGTCCAACTCTTGGGCTTAAGTGATTCTCTTGCCTCAGTCTCCCGAGTAGCTGGGACCACAGGCGCCTGCCACAACACCCGGCTATTTTTTGTTGCAGTTTGGCTGGGGCCGGGTTTGAACCTGCCACCCTTGGGATTTGAACCGGCACCCTACTCACTGAGCCACAGGTGTTGCCCCATCCTTCAATGTTTTAAATTTTGATTTCTTAAATTGCCCAAATAATGCTTACTTGGAGGCTAGAGACTTGGAGGAGTTGAGGACAGGGAATCATGTTTATAGCTGTCAGTTATTCACATTTTTTATGATTTAGCTAAATAAATTGCTTTCCTCTTTCTCTAGCTGAGATCGTCTGTGTGGAAAGAACAGAGAATGGGGAGAGAGAAGGTTGATACTTTTAGACCATGGTGTACTTTGCAGGTGGAGAAGGAGATAAGACTTAAAACAACTTTTGTGACTGAACTTGGGAAATTTAATCACTATTTCTTAAGTTGAGAATTGGAAAGGGGAGCCCTCCAGGTACGTAGTAATCCAAACCACCACCCAGTACAGGCATCCTAATGCAGATGACGTTAACTCGAGACTTGGCTTTGTGTTGCTAGTGATGTACTTTTCCTATTTATTTATTTATTTATTTATTTTTTGGTGACAGAATCTCACTCTGTTGTCCTGGGTAGAGTGCCAGTGCTGTGGCATCATAGCTCACAGAAATCTCAAACTCTTGGGCTCAAGAGATCCTCCTGCCTCCCAAGTAGCTGGGACTACAGGCATCTGACACAATCCACTGATAAATTTTCAATTATTAGTAGAGACAGGGTCTCACTCTTGCTTAGGGTAGTCTTGAACTCCTGAGCTCAAGTCATCCTCCTACCTTGGCCTTTCAGAGTGCTGGGATTACAGGGCGTGAACCACCACACTCTGCCTAGTTTAGCTATTTTAAATACCCTAAGATTAACATCCTAAGAATATTTTATTTAGGGAGCACTTATTCTATATTATATTATAGAATGAAGAGTTTCCCAATTAGAAAAATTTAAAAAGAGAAAAATATTTACAGTGAAGCAAATATTAAAGAAATGGTTTGTAAATTTAAAATTATTGTTACTACTTTTTTTTGTTGCAGTTTGGCTGGGGCTGGGTTCAAACCTGCCACTGTTGGTATATGGGGCTGGCGCCCTACTCACTGAGCCACAGGTGTTGCCCCTTAAAATTATTTTAAAATACAAGTTAAGGCGGTGCCCGTAACTCAGTCGGCAGGGGCACCGGCTACATACACCTAGAGTGGCCGGTTTGAACCCAGCCTGGGTCTGCTAAGCAACAATGACAACTGCAACTAAAAAAATGGCGTTGTGGCAGGCGCCTATAGTCCCAGCTACTTGGGAGGCTGGTGCAAGAGAATTGCTTAAGCCCAAGAGTTGGAGGTTGCTATCATCTGTGATGCCATGGCACTCTATTCAGGGTTGACAGCTTGAGACTCTGTCTCAAAAACAAAAAAATAAAAATAAGAGTTAAGAAATTAAAAACGGGCTTGGCGCTCATAGCTCAGTGGTAAGGGCGCTGGCCACATACACTGGGCCTGGCGGGTTTGAACCCTGCCTGACCTGCTAAACAACATGACAACTACAATAAAAAAAATAGCCGGGTGTTGTGGTGGGCTCCTGTAGTTTCAGCTAGTTGGGAGGCTGAGGCAAGGGAATTACTTAAGCCCAAGAGTTTGAGATTGCTATGAGCTGTAATGCCATGGGACTGTATCGAGGGTGATAAGACTCTATTTAAAAAAAAAAAAAAGAAAAAGAATTAGAAACAGTACATTTTTATCTGTTATGTTAATATAAAAGAATTTAGAGGTCTGTCTTCTGTAATGAAGAGTGGAAACTTACAAGTTAAAAAGTGAATCAGACTTGCTTAATGTGGCATGAGTGAACATTTATAACTCCTAACCCCCAACTGATGATCTAGATATCAAGGAAAAAAATCTGAAAATATAACAGCTTTTTCAGTCAAAGGCTACCTCTCAAAATATAAATTCAAAACACTAAAAAAACAAAATCTCAGTACAGTGCAGTTTAAAAGAAACTGTGTGCCTGAGAGCAGGCACACAGATCTTTAGTTTCTAAATACAATACAGGATATAGAATCAACCTTGGAAGTAGGTGGAGATGAAAGAAGCTGAAGAGCTTCAAGTACCAATACAGCCCTGTTTTCAGAGTAAGCCAGCAATGATTTTTGCCACTTTGGAACCCTGGAGCTACTCACCTTCCTGGAAAGTATGTGGACCCTGGGTATTTAAATTATTGGGGGAGAACAAGCACTAAGCTAACCAATCGTTGAAGCCAACACTATAATACTGAGTCCAGGTGAGAGGTAAAAAATAAAGCAGATATGTTTTATTTGGTCTTCATTGTGTTGACACACACAGTATTAAAAAGAAATGATTTAGGGCAGTGCCCGTGGCTCAGTGGGTAGAGCACCAGCTCCATATCCTTAGGGTGGCAGGTTCAAACCCGGCCTCGACCAAACTGCAACAAAAAAATAGCCGAGCATTGTGGTGGGCACCTGTAGTCCCAGCTACTCGGGAGGTTGAGGCAAGAGAATCGCCTAAGCCCAGGAGTTGGAAGTTGCTGTGAGCTGAGTGACCCCACTGCACTCTACCAAGGGTGATAAAGTGAGACTCTGTCTCTATAAAAAAAAAGAAAAAAAAAGAAAGAAATGATTTAGTTTCTATATCTATATCTATATCTATATCTATAGTTTCTATATAAGCCACTGTTAATAAATAGTGAAAGGCCTTAGATTTCTGTTTTTTCCTTAAAAGAAAAAAATTAGAAAATTTGACAACACCAGTCTGTGTTCCCAATGGATGTGAATAATGCCTGCTTTCAGAGGGTCAGCCATCATCTACTTAGCCACAGCTCCCTCTGCACCCAGTCATCTTCCCTGGTTGCCATTTATTATCAGTTATGTGTTGCTCTTCTTTTTTTTTTTTTTTTTTTGTGAAGAAAGAGCTTTTGGAGGACCATTGTTAGAAATATTCTTATATTTTTAATGTGCAAAGAAAATGTCAGAGGATTGCAATCCAAAGACATTTTTAAGGAAACCACTTCTTTTTTTTTTTTTTTTGTAGTTTTTTGCTGGGGGCCAGGTTTAAACCCGTCACCTCCGGTATATGGGGCCGGCACCCTACTCCCTGAGCCACAGGTGCCACCCATGTGTGTTTTATTTTATTAAAAAAAATTGGTTATGGGGCGGCACCTATGGCTCAAAGGAGTAGGGCACTGGCCCCATATGCTGAGGTGGAGGGTTCAAACCCAGCCCCGGCCAAAAAAAACTGCAAAAAAAAAAAAAAAAAAAAAAAAATTGGTTATTCCATTCTGCAGATTTACATTTAGGCAAAATTAATTAAATCTGAGCAGAGAGATCAAGTTAAAAACAGATGACAACCAGAAAATCTTACTGAGATCACAGGAATGAAGACAATGTGTTAAAGTTTTGGTTTGAATGTATTGATTTTTGATGGAGTATTAGCTCACTTATTTATAATCTCCAAGTGTTAGCATCTGTGCCTATTAGATAGAGATTTATTTTAACAGCACCTTAACCAGCTAGGTGGGATTTAGGAGCTATATTTTCCAATAAATGACTCAGTCCAATTCTGAAACAATGAATGCAGTTCATACATGTATCATCTTATGCACATGAGAACTGCACTGGAGTCAGGGATGGAGATCCTGGTCTATTCCAGGAATGAAGTCTGCAGGTAGTGTCTCACATGCTATTTGAGCTACATAGTCATCATAACAATGTAGCATCTATACTATCTCTAAGTTACAGGTTTCTTGGTTTGTAGAAGCATTCAATAGTATTCAATGAATCATCGTGCTGCCAGAGTTCACACAGAACCAGTCAGCATCCTTCCCATCCATCTTTTTTTTTTTTTTGAGATAGAGTCTTATTCTGTTGCCCTACATAGAGTGCAATGGCATCATAGCTCACGGCAACCTCAAACTTGGGCTCAAGCAATCCTCTTGCCTCAGCTTCCTGAGTAGCTAGGACTACAGGTGTCTTTCACAACATCTGGGTAGTTCTATTTTTAGTAGAGATGGAGGTCTCACTCTTGCTCAGGGTGGACTCTAATTCCTGAGCTCAGGCACGAGCCATTGCACCCGGCTCCTATGCATCTTAATGTAAGGCTTATACATTTCAGGCATTTCTGTGTTTCACGATATAGTAGGCCATGGCATATTAAGTGTCAGGTGGAAGTTTTACCAGTCACAACATACCTGTAATCTGTGTATTTCATTTCTGGAGTAACCTTGGTCACACAAATGTCTTTTGCATTTCATTGCCTCAGAAGTGAAACCAGCATATTGATGTCAAAATTGGGACCAGTATGATCAGCTGTGCTTGACCCCAGGTGCCCTTCTTTGGCTGCTGGCTGCTCCCCTATCTGGCCTGGCTGTGCACAGTCGGGCATTAGGCTACTGACCAGGTTAGGGTCCCTGTGCCCCAGCAGTGCCTCAGGCAGCTGAGCCACAGAGCCCTGATACCTGTGGTTTTTTTTTTGTTTGTTTGTTTTTTGAGAGAGTCTCACTATGTCATCCTTGGTAGAGTGCTGTAGCGTCACAGCTCACAGCAACCTCAAAGCTTAAGCAATTCTCTTGCCTCAGCCTCGCAAGTAGCTGGGACTACAGGCACCTGCCACAACGCCTGGCTATTTTTTTTTGTTGTTGTTGCAGTTGTCGTTGTTTTAGCTGGCCTGTGCTGGGTTTGAACCCGCCAGCCTGGGTGTATGTGGCTGGCGCCCTGCCCACTGATCCATGGGTGTCACCTTATACCTGATCTTTTTAAATTAGCAAAACAGAAATGACTGAACAAAAGAACAGAATAAAGTTTTTTAAATTATATTATCCTTTATTTCCTGTCCAAGATAATATGAAATAAAATTGAAATATTATCTGAATTGCTTATACTGCAGATTTAGTATGATAGTACTTTGAGCTTTTAAGCAGAACTGGACACTAAGCTAATATAGGCTACTTGTGTGGAAGGGGAATGCGGGCATAGTACATTTCTATAATACATTTTCTTTCTTTTTTTTGCGACAGAGTCTTACTCTGTTGCTCTGAGTAAAGTGCTGCGTTGTCGTCATAGCTCACAGCAACCTTTTGGGCTCAAGGGATCCTCTTGTCTCAGCCTCCCTAGTAGCTGGGACTATAGGTGCTTACCATGATGCCTGGTTAGTTTTTCTATTTTTAGTAGAGATGGGGTCTCAATCTTGCTCAGGCTGGTCTTGAACTTCTGAGGGCAAGTGATCCACCTGCCTTTGCCTCCCAGAGTACTGGGATTGTAGGTGTGAGCCACCATGCCTGGCTATGTGAAATTTATTCCTAGACACACATATATTCCTACTTTGTTCACTTATACTGGTATATCATGGTCCATTATAGAAATATATCATAATTTATCTTGTTGAGTAACATTTATGTGTTCCCCATTGTTTGTTATAGCAGTTTTAGTAATCGGTGGAATTGGTAATATTCCTATAAATGCTTATTGTATGTGTTTAAGAATTTCTGCAAAGTATCTAGGAGTGGATTGCTAGCTATAGGATGTATTTATTTTAATTTTTACTGGATATTGCTACTTGCTCCTCAGGATGGTTCTAACCATTTACATTCCCTCCAGCAGAGAGAAATCTGTTTATTTATATCTGTTTTGGTATTGCCACATTTTATTTTTATTTTTATTTTTTTGAGACAGAGCCTCAAGCTGTCGCCCTGGGTAGAGTGCTGTGGCATCACAGCTCACAGCAACCTCCAACTCCTGGGCTCAAGGGATTCTCCTGACTCTGCCTCCCAAGTAGCTGGGACTATAGGTGCCTGTCCATAATGCCTGGCTATTTTTTGGTTGCAGCCGTCATTGTTGTTTGGATTCGAACCCGCCAGCTCAGGTGTATGTGGCTGGCGCTTTAGCCACAGGTGCAGAGCCATGGCTTTGGTATTGTCACATTTTAAATTTATGATATCTCATTTCTATTACATCCCCAATTGCTAGTGAATTTGAGCATCTTATATTTTCTGGCCCTTTGTGGTTTTATTTTTTAAAACCACATCTTTTCCTTATTTGTTTGTATGAGTTACTTATACATATTGGTTACTAATAGTTTGTCAGTTATATGGATAACAAATGTTTTTCTCTCTATTTTTTCTATGAGGAAAAGAGATTTTATTCATTCATTCATTTATTTAGAGACAAGGGTCTCATTTTGTCACCGTTGGTAGAGTGCTGTGGCATCACAGCTTACAGGAACCTCCAGCTCTTGGGCTGAGGTGATTCTCTTGCTTCAGCCTCCCGAGTAGCTGGGACCACAGGCACCCACCACAGTGCCCGGCTATTTTTTGTTGCAGTTTGGCCGGGGCTGGGTTTGAACCCGCCACCCTCGGTATGTGGGGCTGGCGGCCTACTCACTGAGCCACAGGCGCTGTCCAAGACATATTAATTTTATTATTGTTGAATTATCTTTTCATCTATGGTTTGTAAATTTTGTACATCTAAGAAATCACTCTCTGTATTTTGTAATTTAATAGCTTTATTGAGGTATAATTTATATGTCATAATGTTCACCTATTTGAAATGTGTAATTTTGTATATTTTAGCTTATTTGTGTAGTTGCACAGCTATTACCATAAACCAATTTTTAAAAATATATCTTCTTTGAGAAAGAAAATTTGTACCCATTTGTATTCACTTCCTATTGCCCTCTGCTCCAGCCATCTGTACAGCCACTTAATCTACTTTGTGTCTATAGAGATGCCTATTCTGGACATTTCATATAAACAGGATCAAATCATAGTTGGTCTTTTGTGACTGACTTCTCTCGTTCAGCAGAATGTTTATAGGTTCGACCATCTTATAACATGTGTCAGCACCTTAGTCCTTTTTATGACTGAGTAAGGGAAAACACTTTATGTAAGATTAAACATTGGTCTCGGTATTTCTAGGGAGGTTAACTGTGCATATTAGGGATTCTGGGAAGATAACAGTAGTGGTAGAATAGTTTCCTAAAGATCTACATAACTTTCCCCTAAAAGTAGAACAAATAGGGTAGGAAAACCAAAACACATGGACAATATGTACAAGAAAATTAGTTGATTGTAGGTCAGCAACTTGGGGGACAGGCCATAAACAGCCTCAAGACCTGTGCACTGTTATTATCTATACTGGGGGAAACAGTGGCACATCTGATAAATCTGAGAATTGAAAAATATCCAAAGGCAGTCAGTCACTAGAAAGTTTGGAAGGAGGGCCAGTTTAAGATTACCAGCTGAAATTTGGAAGGGTTTTACACACTGATGAGTGAGTGAAATAGGTCTGTTGTAAACTTTGAAGGAACTGGAGCCACTTTATGATACTTTTAAAGCTAACCAATCAAAGCTGGTAGGACCAATTCTTCCAGGACCAGTTCTCCCAATGAGAAAGAATTGAGAATACAGTTGAGTGTTCCCTGAAGAATATAGACAAAAAACCCAGAAGGTCCAGTTAAAAAAGTAGGGGAAATGAACAAAGCCAAGACCTTGGGAACTCAAGAAATTACATTTTTGAACACCGTGTGAAAACAACAAAAGTGAGTTTTAGAGTGTAGAGTTGTAACAGCTATTCTGACGCAAGCCTCCTTCAAAAATCAGCAGTATGTGATGATTCTTGTCAAATCTCATGCAAAGTTTTTAAAGAAAAACAAGACCCTTATAGAAAATGAAAGCACACCAAAAAGACATGCCCACAAAACTGATGAAAACCATGAGGTATTAAGACAGAAGGCAAAGACAAAAGACATGATGATGATAAGACTTTTCACAAAGTCATATTTATATAAGAAAAATTTAAAAATTAGGCTGGGCATGATAGCTCATGCCTGTAATCCTAGCACTCTGAGAGGCTGAGGCAGGTGGGTTGCTTGAGCTCAGGAGTTCCAGATCAGCTTGAGCCAGAGACTGCATCTCTACTAAAAATAGAAAAACTAACTGGGTGTAGTAGTGTGTCCCAGCTACTGGGGAGGCTGAGGCAGTAAGGAGGGTCACTTGAATTCGGGAGTTCAAGAGTAGTGTGAGGAATTTAGCTAGACCCTGTCAGTACAAAAATAAAAACAATTGGCTCGGTGCCTGTAGCTCAAGCGGCTAAGGCGCCAGCCACATACACCAGAGCTGGTGGGTTCGAATCCCGCCTGGGCCTGCCAAACAACAATGACAACTACAACCAAAAAATAGTTGGGCGTTGTTGTGGGCGCCTGTAGTCCCAAGTACCTGGGAGGCTGAGGTAAGAGAATCGCTTAAACCGAGGAGTTGGAGGTTGTTATGAGCTGTGATGCCATGGCACTCTACCCAGGGTGATACCTTGAGGCTCTGTCTCAAAAAAATAGAAAAAAACCCCAGTTATCCAGGCACGGTGGTATGTATCTGTAGTGCCAGCTCCCTGGGAAGCTGAGGTAGGAGGATTGCATGAGCTCAGGAGCTCAAGGCTGCAGTGAGCAGTGATTGGATACTGCAGTCCATCCTGGGCAGCAGCACAAGACCGTGTCTATAAAAAACAAACATAAATATAAAAGAGATGTAAAGAGAATTTGATAGAAATTGACATATTGCAGGCGGTGCCTGTGGCTCAAAGGAGTAGGGTGCTGGCCCCATATGCCGAAGGTGGTAGATTCAAACCCAGCCCCAGCCAAAAACTGCAAAAAAAAAAAAAAAAAAAAAAGAAATTTACATATTGGAAACAGGCAAAGAAGATACAACATGTATAATATGAGTCCCCAAAGAAGAAAACCATAGCAAGGGAACAGAACAGATACTAAAAATTGTAATTTAGAATTTTAATGAATTAAAAACAGATTTGGAATTATATTTTGGAAGAGCATAGCACACACCTGATAATGTTGACACATACCAATATTGAGACATAGTCTAGAAAAATTATAAGACTATAAAGGAAAAATAAAAAGTTCTGCAGATGTGCAAAAAATGAGATTATTGCCATTCTTTTCAACAGCAATACTTTGAGAGATAAGACTGTGTGGCTTTTAAGATATTCAACAAAGTGTGAGCCAAAGATTTTGTTATATTTATAACCAAACTGGTTTTCAAGTGTAAAAGTTACAAACTGTTACCAATATGCTAGAACTTTCTTTTTAAGGCAAGTATGAAACAAAGTTTATTGAGAAAGAGAAATACATGTTTACAGAGCAAGAGCAAGATACATTTGCCATAGACAGCAAATGGGCCCTCATTGTTGTGACAAAGAAAAGCCAAAGAGGCCAATAATGCTAGAACTGGAAGGATGTTATTTCCTTTAGCCCTTCCTGACTCATCTACTGGAGAAAAGCTCCAGAGAGTCAAAATGACTAGAGACCATTCCTTTAAAGACTGTTGGTCTGTATTGCACATGAGGTCTGTATTGCAAATGAGGAGAAATCATGGTCTGTAAAGAGGTAGGAAGGAAAACAGAGAGATTGTATGCAATGTATATATATATATATATTTTCCGCTTTCTTTAGAGTGCTGTGGTGTCACAGCTCATAGCAAACCTCTAGCTCTTGGGCTTAGGCAATTCTGTTGCAAAATATTTTAAAAACTATTTTCAGGCTCAGCACCCGTAGGTCAGTGGTTAGGGTGCCAGCCACATATACCAGGGCTGGTGGGTTTGAACTGGCCCAGACCTGCTAAACAACAGTGACAACAACAACAACAAAATAGCCAGGTGCTGTGGCTGGTGCCTGTAATCCCAACTACTTGGGAGGCTGAGGTAAGAGAATTGCTTCAGCCCAAGAGTTTGAGGTTGCTGTGAGCTGCGACATTATGGCACTCTACCCAGGGTGACCAAGTGAGACTCTGTCTCATACCACCCCCCAAACAAAAAAAAAAACTATTTTCAGTAATTATGTTGGTGGTAGTAGTATTGGTATTAAAGAATCTGTGTAATGTGAAATAAAAGCAAGTAAGTAATTGTGTTACTCTAATTCTGTCACAAACTCTGTGTCATTAAAAACAATAATTTTGGTATGGAGGTAAAAGATGACAGATGAGGTCTGTGTTTGTGTATGGAGTAGGAGGGAGAAAGCAGTGTGGGTAGCTGAGTTAGAGAAATAAACATTCAACTGCAGGGGGTTTTAAAAAAGAACCATCCTATTGCCAGGAAAAAGAAAAAACAGAAGAGAAGAAATTAACATATAAAAATACTACAAAGCAAAACTGAGGAAAGACACATTTGACTAATAAAGTAAATTAATAGGTAATTGGAAAGTAGTCAGAACAAAGAACAAAAAACCAAAATATTGAGGTTAAGAAAAATAAATTCTAAGAATATGTGAGTAGTTACTCCTATAAAATTGAAAATTAAAGAAAATTTTTATTTTATGGATGGGTTTTGCCAAACATTAAGAATAGGATCTTTTCTTTTCTTTTTTTAGAGACAGAGTCTTACTTTGTTGCCCTCGGTAGAGTGCTGTGGCATCGTAGTTCACAGCAACCTCAAACTCTTGGGCTTAAGCGATTCTCTTGCCTCAGCCTTTTGGGTAGCTGGGACTACACAGGCACCCACCACAATGCCCAGCTATTTTTTTGTTGCAGTTTGGCCAGGGTCTGGTTCGAACCCGCCAACCTCAGTATATGGGGCCAGTGCCCAGTACCCACTGAGCCACAGGCGCCGCCCAGGAATTTTATTATTTATTTATTTATTTATTTAGAGACAGGGTGTCACTCTGTTGCCTGGGCTAGAGTGCAGTAGTGTCATTGAAGCTCACTGCCACCTCAAACTGCTGGGCTCAAGTGATCCTCCTTCTTTAACCTCCCACGTAGCTGAGACTATAGGTGTGAGCTAATTTTTCTATTTTTTGTAGAGACAGAATCTTGGTATTACTCAGACTGATCTTGAATTCTGGCCTCAAGAGATCCTGGACCCTACTCAGCTTCCCAAAGTCCTGGGATTACAGGTGTGAGCCACCATGCCTGGGCTAGAACAGGAAATTTCTGTGTTTAAATTATTTCAGAGTACAGAAATGAAAGAATAGAATGCACCCTATTTTATTTAATGGCAGGGGTAAATCTGGATACTAAAACCTAGTGATACCAAAAAGTGCAGTTTCACGCATGTGTCACATAATCTTCAATTGAACCCTCCAGAGCCACTCAGCATTCCTGTTCTCTCTTCCTGTTCTCTGTCATAAGGGACTTCTCAGAGGACATGGTTTCTCTGTGTCCTCTGGCTTCTAATTGGATTTGGAAATGAGGAGCCTTGGCAGGGGATTGGAAGGAGATAAAAGTCTTGGTACATATTCCCCTACCTCACACTTTTGTGTGTGGGAGCCTTAGGTTGGGTATGTCACTTAAAGTTTCGGCTCTTCCTTTGGGGCTTATGGGTGGTGAGAGTTTCTGTCTTGTTAATTAGCCTGGGTAACTGCACTAACCCTTGTGATTCCCAAGCCTACCATAGCTTTGTAAATAGTCTCTTTATAAATAAACTCTCCTTAAATTAACCTAATTTGTGTGTGCCATCTGCTTCCTGTACACCCAGTTTGATACAACAGATGAAATTAGGATTTTTGCATTTGTAGACAGTACTAAATTAAAAGGTGTACTAGTTTTGACTAATGAAAACACAGTACAGAAAAAATATACTGTATAAAAAGACAGCATATTGCAAAGTTTAAGAAAAATAGCGAATTTAATCCTTTGTAACAACCTGGATGGATTTGGAGAACATTCTCTTAAGCAGAGTATCAGAAGATTTGAAAAACAAGCATCACATGTACTCTGTGCCAATTTGAAACTAGGATATTAATAATCACAGATCCACATGAGAGAAAATCTCAATTAAATTCAAGAAAGAGGGTAAAGGGGTTCCATAGCTCCCATTGACATGCAAGGTGTGGGTATAGGACACACTTGCTGGGTGTAGGACACAGCTACCACTCCTGTATAAATTTTAAATTAAAAAAAACTAAAAAATAGGCTTGGCACCTGTAGCTCAGTGGCTAAGGCGCTGGCCACATACACCCGGGCTGCTGGGTTTGAACTTGGCCTGGGCCTGCTAAACAACAGAGACAACTACAACAAAACAAAAGCTGGGTGTTGTGGTGGGCGTCCCAGCTACTTGGGAGGCTGAGGCACGAAAATCGCTTAAGTCTAAGAGATGAAGGTTGCTGTGAGCTGTGATGCCATGGTATTCCACAGAGGGCAACATAGTGAGACTCTCTGTCAATAAATAAATAAATAAATAAAATAAAAAATAAAAGAAAAACAAAATTTAGAAATATTTAAAATCTAATAGAGACTATATATTAAAAGGTATAATAGAGGTTTATAAATTATTTACTATATATTAGATAGTAGTATTTTATCTATGTTAAATTTCCTGAATATGATTGTATTGTGGTTTTATATATATAGAAGAATGCCCTTGTTCTTATAAGGTGCATGCCACAATATTAGAGTATCATGATACCCGTAACTAACTCTGAGATGTGACAGGAAAAGAAAAAGGTGTGTGTATGTGTAAGGAGATATTAAGCTAATGTGTTAAAATGTTAATAAGTGGTAACTTGATGTTAAGATATATGAGAATTCACAGTTAATATTCTTGCAACTTTTTTGTAGCATTGAAAACTTTAAAATAAAAAGTTGGGGGAAAATACTCAAAACAAAAAATGAAATGCTTATATTGTACATAAAGAGCTTTATTATAGTAAGAAATACATAAAATAAATAAAACAGTAGCATTTGAAAAATCACTAAGGAAAAATACAGACAGTCCTTAGACAAAAAGATGCTTGACATCAGTAATAAAGCAATGCACATGCACTAGTCCCAGCGACTCAGGAGGCAGAGGCAGGAGACTCGCCTGAGCCCAGGAGCTGGAGGTTGCTATGAGCTGTTATGCGAAGGCACTCTACCGAGGGCAACATGGTGAGACTAAAAAAAAAAAAAAAGAAATAATTAAGCAATGCAGATTTAAATGAGCTGTCAGTGTTCATCTATCAAAGTAGCAAAGATTCAGAAAGTGATAATGCCCAATACTGATGGGGATGCAGCATACTGAACAACCTTTTGACAAACTGTTGGAAATATAGTGTGGTGCCATCTTGGGTGCAGTCTGACAGTATCTACAAATGCTTAAAATCTGTGTGCTCTTTGATCAACAGCAATTTTATTTATTTATTTATTTGCAGTTTTGGCCAGGGCCAGGTTTGAACCTGCCACCTTCGGTTCTGAGCCACAGGCGCTGTCCCTAGCAATTTTATTTAAATCAATTAAATCTAATGAGGTAATAGGATAAGGGATTAAAGCTATGTATGTATAGAAGCATATTCATTGCAACATTGTTGGCAGTAGTAAGAACCAAAAAACACATGTCCATCAGTTGGGGGTTTGGTTTATATATAGTAGACTACTGTTTATTATTTATTTATTAAAGAGATAGGGTCTTGCTCTGTTGAGTCGGTTGGAGTGCAGTGGCAGATTGGATTGTAGCTCACTGTATCCTTGAACTCCTGGGCTCCAGTGATCTGCTCACCTCAGCTTCCCCCGTAGCTGGGACTGCAGGTACATGCCACCATCCTTGGCTAATTTTTAAATTTTTTATAGAGATAGGCTTGCTATGTTACCCTGACTGGTCTTGAACTCCTGGCTTTGAGTGATCCTCCAGCTTCTACCACCCACAGTGTTGAAGCCCACATCGGGCCCTATTTAACTGTTAAACCCAGAAGTTAATAGTTTGATATGGAACTATATTCCTGATCATTATATTAAAGGTAAAAGCAGGTTAGAGAAAAACATACAGTACTGTCCCATTTAAAGGAAAATCTCTACATGTAATAGGTGTGAGTTTCTATATACCAATATTATGTAGGCTGTGAAACCTGGTTGGGAGAGCTTTATAAAAGGTAGGAAAAATACAGGAGAGAGAAGATCATGTATGGAAAATATAACTAAATTTCATTTTTAAAATTTGCACTAATTTTTCCTTTAAATATGAACTTTTTTGTATTTTGCTTTGTTAGTATAGTTTATTGGACTAATAAAAAAATATCTGTTAAGAAACTCATTTTGCTCCTGTATATTCTGTTTTCAGAGCAGTGGGAAGAGCTCAGTGCTAGAAAGCCTAGTGGGGAGGGACCTGCTTCCCAGAGGTACTGGTATTGTGACCCGGAGACCTCTCATTCTGCAACTGGTCCATGTTTCACCAGAGGATAAACGAAAAACAACAGGAGAAGAAAATGGTAAATTTCAGAATTGGGATAAGAGTTATTTTAAAACTCTATTTTTGCTCTCTTCTTAAAACATACTAATTGATTAGACAATTAGAAATTAGTAGCTGTAGCAAAATGAAAAGTCCTATGAAGAGAAGTATGCATCTTTCTTAATGTTAAAAAAAAAAGTAATTTTTGTTTTGAAAGGCTCTGAGTAAAGTTGTTGGGATAGTCCCTTTTGAGTAATTCCTCTTAGTAAGCTGTTATTAATGGAATTTCCAGTGAAATACTCAGTAAATGAGACTCAGTTATTTTAAAGAAAACATTTTTAAGTGTCTTTTGGGGTGTTTTAAAGTTTTTACCTAGTATTTAAAACACTGATGTTTTTGGTTTCTTACATTGATTTAGAATTTAAGTCATTTAGAATCTAGTTGAAAGATTTTATTTTAAATAAAATTAAAATGACTTTGTGTTTTAGCTTAGCAACGTTATTTCACCTTCCCTTTTCTTGGTCTTCCCATGTATCTGCTAATTTTGATTCTTTTACCTTGTAGTCTAAGATGAATATTAGTTATGGGAAGGGTTTTAATTGTAAAATTGTTATTTTTATTGAGACAGTCTGTTGCTCAGATTAGAGTGTGTAGACTCATCGTAGCTCACTGCTATCATGGATGCCTGTGTTCATGTGATCCTCCTGCCTCAGCCTTCTAAATAGCTAGGACGGCAGCCCTGTGCCACCACACCCTGCTAATTTTTTTATTTTTTTTCACTCAGGCTGGTCTCGAACTCCTGGCCTCAGGTGATCCTTCTGCTTCTGCCTCCCAAAGTGTTAGGATTACAGGCGTCAGCTACTGCACCTGGCCTTCAATTTCTAAATTATTACTAGTTTTTACTTTCCTTCTCTTGCTAAGGTTTATCTGTATAGCATATACCATTTTGATTTTTAAGTACCCCCCCACCAATCCCCATTTTTAGGATTAGTTTTCAGCTAAACTCAGGCTGTATCTTTAATGGACTATATGAATAGTACATGCATAGGATGAAAATGAGAAAATATGCATTGTTGTTTTTAGCAGTTCTTTTTGGTTAAACTGCGAATGTTTTAAGGAATGCTGTTTGTGACTGTCAGATTTTAAGTTACTTATTAAATGTGTACCCTACATTAATCATACCTATGTTAGTAAGGTTTGAAATATTTGATGAGAGTAATGTATTTCATCTTCCTGTTTAGTTCGGTGTTTGGCTAAGACTTTCTATCTTATTTATAAAAGTCTGTAAAATATCTCTAATTATTAAATTACTTTTGCAGCACAGAACTATGTCTGTTCTCATCTGCCGAGGCCTGTTTTCAATGCAGTTTCATTGTATTTCTTATTTTCTGATTTAAGATGGGATGATAGCATTGATGAAATTAAAGTTACTTTAATTTCTTCACCTGATTTTTTTTTCTTTATTTACTATAGAAGCTGTTGGTGGTGCTGACTTGGTGTTTTCTTTTTTAAAGGGGGAAAAAAACCTATCATGAGCATTTAGTATGACTCTAAAATGTTAATCACTGGAGCAAGTTAATGAAGTTGTAGATAGTAATATTTTTGGATAGACTATCAGCAGATATGTGGGAACTTTTAAATTATATTAGGTGGCTTCTTAGTATGTTATTCATCACTTGGAATTTCTGTGATATTTATTACTGAAATTCTGAACCTTGAATTTAATCATTTTGGATTTCCCTATGATTCAGCTTCAAATATATAGAAAAACATTTTTAAAATTTCATCCCCACTAACTGATTTCATCAAATAAACTTATCAAACACCTGAAATTAAGACTTTAAGAAACTGTATGGCATTAGAATTCCGTAACTTTTCATTTTCTTCAGTCACCTTGAACGAGCAGATGATATCTTATTTTTCAGAAACTATTTGTAGATGTGGGCAGTGTTTCCTCAGATAAAATTTTGCTTGTTTGAAAAGGGTATATACATTTCAGCTATGGAAGTGCCAGCTCCTTGGTATCTCTTTGCTTGTATATCTACTGTGTTTGTTGATGCCTCTTTTTGGTGGTCAGTCAGTAAATCTGCTTACTTCTTACCTGTATAAACATATATATCTATTTATTTTACAAGCTTAGTGCTTATTTTTTATATATAAATAAAACAAACTCACCTAAAATGACAGCTCAGCCATCTAGAACAGGCGTCCTCAAACTTTTTAAACAGGGGGCCAATTCACTGTCCCTCAGACCATTGGAGGGCCGGACTATAGTTAAAAAACAAACAAACTATGAACAAATTCCTATGCACACTGCACAAATACAATCACACCGCCTCATATGGCCCCCGGGCCGCAGTTTGAGGACACCTGACCTAGAACATAAAATATATTTCATAAATTTAAGTACTAAATTTCTCGTGTCTTATTCTAAGATAATTCCTTAGCCTCTCATCAGAGCCTCTTTACCCTTAAGGCTAAAAAATTCTAGCTCATTGGGCAGCGCCTGTGGCTCAAAGGAGTAGGGCGCTGGCCCCATGTGCTGGAAGTGGCGGGTTCAAACCCAGCCCTGGCCAAAAACTGCAAAAAAAAAAAAAAAAAAATTCTAGCTCATCATAAATCACTGTAACCCAGAGGACATTAGAAAGCATGAAGCTGATAAACATATAGTTAGCTAGAAGAGCATGAACTACCTGACAGACTGACAACGAAGAGAAAGGGAAGAAAATATAACCTGACAGAAAACTTCAAAAAGAGAAAAAAATTAGTCATTCCATTTCATGTAGGGATTTATAACCTATGAGAGCTTTGTTATGTAACAAAGGCCTAAGTTATGAATGTGATTAAGAGTACAGTAGTACATTCTAAGATGATGTGGAGAACTGTAATCTGTTTTAGATACAGGTCCATTAAAGTGGACTAAAATATTTTAGTGTTTAATATGTATAATTTAATTATCAGGAAAATTTATTTAGCATGAGATTCTTTATTCTGTCAACTATGTGGGATAACTGAGGTGTCAATGTGTAGATTTATGGTGTTCTCACCTTGCCCCCAACTTCTACCTATGTAAAAAAAGAAATTACATCAAATCCCTATTAAAAGCAAAACTAAGGCCAGGCACAGTGACTCATACCTGTAATCCCAGCACTTTGGGAGGCTCAGGGAAGAGGATTTCTTGAGGCCAGGAGTTCAAGACCAGCCTGGGCAACACAATGAGCCCCTCATCTCTACAAAAAAGTATAGCTGGGCATGGTGGCACATACCTGTAGTCCCACCTACTCTGGAAGCTGAGACAAGAGGATTGTTTGAGCTCGAGAGTACCAGGGCACAGGGAGCTGTGATTGTGCCACTGTACTCTAGCCTGAGCAATATAGTAAGATACTGTCTGCCTGTACAAATAATTTTTTTTCTTCTTTTTTTTTTTTTTAAATAGAGACAGAGTCTCATTTTATTGCCCTCGGTAGGGTGCCATGGCTGGGAAAATTATTTAGTTTGAATTTTGAACTCTACTATTATCTTTGTAAAAGCATCGGTTGGTCCCAAATGGCGGTAAAATTATACATAAGAAAAAGGAAAATGGGCCTGGTACCTGTAGCACATTGGTTACAGCACCAGCCACGTATACCAAGGCTGGCAGGTTTGAACCTGGCCTGAGCCAGCTAAACAACAATGACAACTGCAACACAGAAATAGCCATTGTGGCGGGCATCTGTACTCCCAGCTACTTGGGAAGCTGAGGCGAGAGAATCGCTTAAGCCCAGGAGTTTGAGGTTGCTGTGAGCTGTGATGCCATGGCACTCTACCAAGGGTGACATAGTGAGACCCTGTCTCAAAAGAATTAAAGGAAAATGGTAGGATTAATCTTTCTTTGTAACGGGACGTGATACAAATAGTAGTCTACCTTTGACTTGAATCTGTGAAGGTGAAATTAACTTTCTGTGGTGTAATATTAAATTGCATACATATTTTGAAGAAAATACCCTTATAAAACTCAATCTTAACTAATAGGACAGATACATATATATATTTATTAACTCTTAAGATTTGAAAGCTATATTTAGTATATTTTATACATTTTTTTTTTTAATCAGGCAATTTATCTTTTGACATAGTAGGTTATCAGATATCCCGGGCAAATTTTTGAATAGTGCATTAATTATAAACCATTTATATCTGAATTAGAAGCCATGGTGAGATAACTAATTATAACAAGAAATTTGTTTTCTAAAAATGTTTAAAACAAATTTTGGCACACAATATGCTTGGCTTCTATCACTTGAAACATTATAAACATCCCTCTGATTCAAGCTGTAAATTTTGAATAGTTGAATGCTACGTGCATATGGAATGTGATCAAGTTTCTGCACATCTGATTTTTAAAAAAGGTTTAAAATTTTAGGGATAAGCACTAAACTTAATCTGTGCTGTTTCTCTTTAAATACAGACCCTGCTTCATGGAAAAACTCAAGACACCTTTCTAAAGGTTTCCTTTACCCATTTGTTTTTGGCCCTTCTGTTTCTTTGACGCCTGCATGTGTGCTTTTGTACTCTGACAGGCTGTGTGCATTTCTTTTCCTTCCATTTTTATTTGCCTATCCACATTGATTGCAGGTTTTAGTGGTTCTTGTTATTATTATTATTTTTTTTGGCATTGTATCAAAATGCAAGCTTTTTTGGTCGTGAATGTAATTTATTTTATTTTTATTTTTAAACACATGCTTATGAAGCTAGGCCTCTTTTACATAATAAGGTAAATTAAAACCACTCCTTTAGTATGTAGTACCTGCCTTTGTGAGTTCTGTTCACCTAGATTACTCCAGTCCTCCAGTGAGACTGCTTGGAAGAAGGTACTAAGCTTCAAGTAGGTGAGCATTTTACTTGGAAAAAGGATCCAGTTTTATTTGCCTTTACTCCATCAAATAATTGATCCACCTTTTCCTCAATAAATATCCGAATATCTTATAGTCATTTTTATTTTTATTTCAGATGGCTGATATGCATTATTCCAATAAATTTAATCATTAAATCATTTTAAACTTCTCTAAATTTGGCAAAAGCAAAACAGCTGTGCTTGAGGGAGGTATAGTTAGATTACCTTTGTACAATTAAACTTCCAGTTTCTCTGGGATAAACAGAACAAAACTTGCTCCCAAAGTTTTAGACCATTTCTACAGTGCAGAGAATGAAAATATTTTCCTTTCTGCAGCAAGTGCAAGAGGAACAGACCTATGATTGGAAATCAATGGAGAGTGGTAACTCATACAACACATATACCAGGGCTTTTGTTTTTTTTTCCCTTTGCCTCCATTTTCTTCTTTCATTTCTTTCTCTAGTTCTAGGGGAAATATAGTCTTTACCTTGGGGGAAAATCACCTTTTAAAGTGTATGGAAATTGGCTTAGCATCTGGAGCGTGGCTGGCTGGCCTGGGCCAGCTAAACAACAATGACAACTGCAAGGAAAAGTAGCCGGGCGTTGTGGTGGGCGCCTGTAGTCCCAGCTCCTTGGGAGGCTGAGGCAAGAGAATTGCTTAAGCCCAAGAGTTTGAGATTGCTGTGATCTGTGATGCCACGGCACTCTACCAGGGGTGACATAGTGAGACTCTGTCTCAAAAAAAGAAAAAAAAAAACCTATGCAAATTACAAAGCAGTTAGCTACATAATACTGAACAGGCTCTTTTAAAGGGACTAGCAAATTGTGACTTTATAGGTAATCAACAGGAAACTAAATTTTTTAAAAAGCTGAAAAATTGGCTGTTTCATCATATATTATAATTTTTTACCTTGCATTATGTATGCAAATGTTATAAAAGCTTTTTGCATTGTCAACAGAATTCTTAGTTTTTCTTCTTAGCCATTAACTTGAGTATGTTCATTAGAAAAATTGCTTTTATGAGTATGGTGTTTACAAAAAGGAATATACCTTTTACTATAATATAATTACATATAAAATATGAGCAGAAGTAAACAATTTATTTGTAAAATCTAGATTTCAAATGGTGGGAAGACCTGTGAGCAACTCTACTTAAAAGTTATGTTTTTGAAATAATATGATTTTTAGTGTGAAAAATGTAATTTAGCAGATCTTAAAACACTTGTTAACATGTAGTTAATGGCAAAATAGAAACAAGTAACGATTTATTATGTTGCCCTTTTCAATTCCTAATTAAGGATAAAAAGTAATTTCCATAGTTTCCAATAAATGAGTTTTTCTTTTTCCAGGGGTGGATGCAGAAGAATGGGGTAAATTTCTTCACACCAAGAACAAGGTAATTACATGAATATAATGAAGAAATAATGTGTTGAAAATTATATTTTGTATAAGTAGTTGGTAATTTAGTTTCTTATCATTGGCAGTGTGTTACGTTATTTTGAAACAACTGTTCCTTATAAAATAAATCTCATCTCAGTCGCATTTCTAACCATAACAGTTTATTTGGAAAATACTTGATGTTGAGCCCAATTCTAATGTGGTTATTTCTAACTGTTGTACAATCAGGCAGTTTTGCTCATAAAAGCTATAAATCTTCAGCTCAGAAAAATATATGTATACATTAGAATTTGTTTACTAATTCTCTGAAGCAAATCTATACACAAAATATACAGACACTCCCTCAACTTGAGAACTTTTGATCTTATTTTCAATATTGTGCTTTTTATTTCAATAATTTTTAGCTTTACACAGATTTTGATGAAATTCGACAAGAAATTGAAAATGAAACAGAAAGAATTTCTGGAAATAATAAGGTAGGCATCTTTTTAGAACTGTAAGGCACAAATCTCAGTAAATGTATGTTACATCAGTGATGAAGTGTTGCATATATAACGTGTGATGGGTGAATTCATAATCTTGGTCTTTGAAACAGATATATTCAGAAATACATAGAAACTTTGCTTAAACCCCCTTTTGTTTCGTAGAGCTTTTATAATATATCAAATATTTTATTTAGGTTTTTATTCTTGATCCTCTCATGTACATATAACCTTATATAATTATTCTACTTAATATTGCTACAGTAAGTTATCTTTTTCTGATGGATTGTTTAACTCAGGAAGCATTATATAACTTATGAGATACATGCATTTTGAAGAGGTCTTATTTGAAGGAGGCTAGATGTATTTATGAAAGCAAAGTAAAAAATTAGGCATTCTTCTTTAGTGAAGATGAAAAGTAATGTTAGCAACTGATTACCTTTTATTTTAAGATTATGAGAATTTAAAATCATTTAGGTGTCTGAGATACTGTTAATTCATCAGGCAATATCCCTGCTTTGCCCAATTCCTTGTTTTCTGTCTTCTTTATTCCTATAACTTTTCTCTTTACATCTTAAGTATATATTTCTTTAAATTTACATTTCCCTTTTTGTGTGTACTTCCATTCTTATATTATCCAGAGGCACATTTAATCCCACAAGTAGGTTCTAGCTTAGTGCTAATATTCAACAAATATTTATTGAGCCCCTGTATCTGTCAGGCATGTGCTACAGAGGTTATTTCCTGACAGATGGGCATTTTTGGAGCCATTGTAAGTATTTGCGCCTATTCAAGATACCTGTCTGTGTTTTAGTAACTGAGCTTTGGTCATCATTGAACTCTAGGCTAGTAAACTTTGAGTTACTGCTACTTCCCTGAATTTCTAATAACTCTGTTGTGTAAAAGGGGTAGAAAAAGTGGCCAGAAACTTAGATTAGTTTGTCCTCAGTCCTATGATTATATTAGGGATAATACTGGCTTTTTAAATGTTACAAGTCATAACTCCACTCTGAATTATCTCTCTTGCACTTGCCAGTTGCTGAGTTCAGTAAATAGTGGCAGTTTTACATGGTACCAGAATTTAAAGAGAATGTGAGACTGTAATGATTCAGAAATGAAAAGTTTAGTTACATTAAATTGAGTATCTTTAAAGATTGAATCTCTCTATATCCATACAATGTTTAATTCTCATACTAACCCCCCAGAAAAGATGTTTAATTTATGCTAAAGATATAATTTATTAATACTTACCTAGCAGCTTTTTATCCATAGCATCTAAATGACAACAAGTCCCCCAACCCCAAATCTCTTCTTTCCTAAATCATGTTTGTAATGAAGTAAAGAGTACTTCTGTCTTATGTAATTTTGTATGTCTGAATGTATAAATGGTTTCATATGCTTAATATAAAGCACTGAAGTATTTAAAATATCAGAGATTGGAATTATAAAGGCATTTGGGTAAAGCTCTGTATTGGACATGGTAGGAGAATTCCATGGCAATACACAGTCTAGGTAGGTAACTCCAAATATTGACATGTGTGTTGATTGTTTGCTTGTGTGTTTGTTTGTTTAGAGACAGAATCTCATTATGTGGCCCTTGGTAGAGTGCTGTGGCATCACAGCTCACAGCAACCTCAAACTCTTGGGATTAAGCGAGTCTCTTGCCTCAACCTCCCAAGTAGCACCCACCACAATGCCTGGCCTTTTTTTTTTTTTTGATGTTATTGCAGTTGTCATAGTTGGTTAGCAGGCTCAGGCTGCGTTTGAACCTGCTGGTGTCTGTGTATGTGGCTGTCACCCTAACCACTGAGCTACAGGTGCCGAGCCAACAGTGGAGTGTTTAAAATGGAAAAGTAGTTCAGAGTAACTTAATACAGGAAATGTAATAGTGAAGGGAACATGGAGTAAGAAGATGTTCAAAAAAGCTTCCTGGAAAATGAGAATTTTCAGTGGGTTATGAGGGAAAATCTAAGGTGGAGGGCAGCGTCTGTGGCTCAAAGGAGTAGTGCACCAGCCCCATATGCCTGAGGTGGCAGGTTCAAACTCGGCCCCAGCCAAAAACTGCAAAAATAGTAATAATAAAAAAATAAGAAATACAATTTAAAAAAAAAAAAAAAAAAAAAAGAAAATCTAAGGTGGATAAATAGGAGAGGACATGTGAGGGGATGAAGAAGAAGGACGTGTACAAAGACATGGTATGAACATCTCACAGGTGTCTTTTTTTTTTTGAGGCAGAGTCTCACTCTGTCACCCTGGGTAGAGTGCTGTGGCATCGTAGCTCACAGCAAACTCAGACTTCTGGGCTCAAGTGATCTTCCTGCCTCAGGCTCCTGGCTGGTTTTTCTATTTTTAGTAGAGATGGGAGTCTCACTCTTACTCAGGCCAGTCTCGAACTCCTGAGCTGAAGCAATCCACCCGTCTTGGCCTCTCAGAGTGCTAAGATTACAGGCATGAGCCTTCTGCGCCTGGCTTATTAGTGTCTATTTACATGGAGCTGACTTACTAAAACTTCTAAAGGGCTGATGGTGGAAATGGTGAAGAATCTATGCAGTAAACCAGGGGTGGCGAACAAGGTAACAAAAAACACCTGACTGAGCATGTTATATTATGTGTTTAATATATTATTGTTAAAATTATATGCTTTTGTGTGAGTGTTTGTCTGTTTTGGCAGGTCACTGCGTGGTGTGGCTCTC
>CAUYPK010065378.1:0-24719 GCA_963574355.1 Loris lydekkerianus
CTTCTACACTGCTGGTGGGAATGCCCACTAATACGTCCCTTCTGGAAGGATGTTTGGAGAATACTTAGAGATCTAAAAATAGACCTGCCATTCGATCCTATAATTCCTCTACTAGGTTTATACCCAGAAGACCAAAAGTCACAAAATAACAAAGACATCTGTACCAGAATGTTTATTACAGCCCAATTCATAATTGCTAAGTCATGGAAGAAGCCCAAGTGCCCATTGACCCACGAATGGACTAGCAAACTTTGGTACATGTATACCATGGAATACTATGCAGCCTTAAAGAAAGATGGAGACTTTACCTCTTTCATGTTTACATGGATGGAGCTGGAACATATTCTCCTTAGCAAAGTATCCCAGGGTTGGAAGAAAAAGTATCCAATGTACTCAGCCCTACTATGAAGCTAAACTATAGCTTTCACATGAAGGCTATAACCCAACTATACCACAAGACTATGGGAAAAAGACCAAGGAAGGGGAAGGGAGGGGGGAGGTTTGGGTGGAGGGAGAGTAATGGGTCGGGCCACATCTATGGTGCATATTTTTATCTATAATAAAATAAATAAATAAATAAAATAAAGTATGACCGTGGGGCTTAAATAGGGATTGCATTAAAAGTATATATTGCTTTGGGTAGTATGGACATTTTAACAATGTTGATTCTTTCCAGCCATGAGCATAGTATGTTTTTACGTTTGTTAACATTTTCAGCTATTTCTTTTCTTAGAGTTTCATAGTTCTCTTTATAGAGATCTTTCACGTCTTTTGTTAGATGTACTCCCAAATATTTCATCTTCTTTGGCACTACTGTGAATGGAATAGAGTCCTTAACTGTTTTTTCAGCTTGACTATTGTTGGTATATATAAAGGCTAACAATTTATGAATGTTGATTTTGTAACCTGAAACACTGCTGTATTCTTTGATCACTTCTAAAAGTTTTGTAGTGGAATACCTTTTACAGATATACAATCATATCATCTGCGAAGAGCGAAAGTTTGATCTCTTCTGACCCTATATGGATACCTTTGATCGCCTTTTCTTCCCTAATTGCAATGACTAAAACTTCCATCACAATGTTAAAGAGCAATGGAGACAATGGACAGCCTTGTCTAGTTCCCGATCTGAGTGAAAATGATTTCAGTTTAACTCTAGCTTCAAAAATACACTACTGGGACCTGATCAAACAGCCAAGAACACAGTAAGTAAAGCAAGCAGACAGCCCTCAGAATGGGAGAAGATATTTGCAGGTTATGTCTCCCACAAAGGTTTAATAACCAGAATCCACAGAACTCAAACGTATAAGCAGGAGAAGAACAAGTGATCCCATCTCAGGCTGGGCAGGCACTTGAAGAGAAACTTCTCTGAAGAAGACAGACGCACAGCCTACAGACATATGAAAAAATGCTCATCATCTTTAATCATCAGAGAAATGCAAATCAAAACTACCTTGAGATACTATCTAACTCCAGTAAGATTAGCCCATATCACAAAATCCCAAGCCCAGAGATGTTGGCGTGGATGTGGAGAAAAGGGAACACTTCTACACTGCTGGTGGGAATGCAAATTAATACGTTCCTTTTGGAAAGATGTTTGGAGAACACTTAGAGATCTAAAAATAGACCTGCCATTGAATCCTATAATTCCTCTACTAGGAAGACCAAAAAGACCCAGAAGACCAAAAATCATGTTACAACAAAGATATTTGCACCAGAATGTTAATTGCAGCCCAATCCACAATTGCTAAGTCATGGAAAAAGCCCAAGTGCCCATTGATCCACAAATGGATTAATAAACTGTGGTATATGTACACCATGGAATATTATGCAGCCTTAAAAAAATATGGAGACTTTACCTTGTTTATGTTTACATGGATGGAGCTGGAACATATTCTTCTTAGTAAAGTATCTCAAGTATGGAAGAAAATGTATCCAATGTACTCAGACCTACTATGAAACTAATTTTTGGCTTTTATATGAAAGCTATAACCCAGTTATAACCTAAGAATTTGGGGAATGGGGAGAGGGAAGGGAGGGAAGGGGAAGGATGAGTAGAGGGAGGGTGATAGGTGGGATTACACATGCGGTGCATCTTACAAGGGTACATGTGAAACTTAGTAAATGTAGAATATAACTGTCTTAACACAATATCTAAGAAAATGCCAGGAAGGCTGTATTAACCAGTGTAATGAAAATGTGTCAAACTGTTTATAAAACCAATGTATGGTTCCCCATGATCACATTAGTGTGCACAGCTATGATGTAAAATTAATATAAAAAAAGTAAAAAAACAGCTATTCCATCCCTTGAAACAAGGGAACTCAGAGTATTAGTCTTTGGCTAAATGTTTTATCTACCAGGTCACAGAGGCAGCCTTAGGACCTGTCAATATTAGCCTGAACAAGGGTAGTGAATATGGTAAATGGCAAAACCCAAATAAGACTCAAAGTCTGAATAGTCATAGGTTCTTCAGGATGGCTCATTACTGGAATTCATTCAGCTGGTATTTAAGACAAATTATTCATGCTATAGAGAATCCTAAGGTGTGATCCTTTCCTTGAAAGTGCTCACATCTGGACCCACACATTTCTCCTCTAACAAAAATTGACTCTCACTGGTTAAAGGACTCACTGGAAAAGAACAAGTGATCCCATTTCATTGTGGGCAAGAGACTTGAAGAGAAGCTTCTCTGAAGAAGACAGGCATATGGCCTACCGACACATGAAAAAATGCTCATCATCTTTAATCATCAGAAAAATGAAAATCAAAACCACTTTGAGATACCATCTAACTCCAGTAAGAGTAGCCCACATCACAAAATCCCAAAACTACAGATATAGGTGAAAAAGAGAACATTAGAGAAAAGAGAACTTCTGCACTGCTAGTGGGAAAGAAATTTGGAGAACACTCAGGGATCTAAATGTAGACCTGCCATTTGATTCTGCAATTCCTCTACTAGGTATATATTCAAAAGACCAAAAATCACTTGGCAACAAAGATATTTGAATCAGATTGCTCATTGCAGCTCAATTCATAATCACCAAGTGTTGGAGGAAACCCAAGTGCTCATCGACCCATGAATGGATTAGTAAATTATGGTATATGTAGACTGGAATACTATGCAGCATTAAAAAAGATGGAAACTTTATCTCTTTTATGTTTACATGGATGGAACTGGAAAATATTCTTCTTAGTAAAGTATATCAGGAATGGAAAAATATATATCCAAGGTACTCAGTACTACTATAAAATCAATTTATAATCACTCACACTTTCATATAAGAGATGAATCACAACTAGAGCCCAGGATGAAGGTGGGAAGAGGAGGGAATAGGAAGGGAGGGGAGTGGTTCGATAAAGGGAGGGTTAATGGTGGGACCACACCTATGGAGCATATTGCAAGAGTACAAGTCAAATCTATCAAGTATTGAACACAAATGTCTTAACACTGTGATTAAGTAAATGACGTGAAAGCTATGTTAATTAGTAGGATGTAAGCAGTCCATTTTGTACAAATAATCAATACATTGAATCCCACAACGGCATAAATGTATTCATGATCTATGTATATATGACTTAATAAAAAAAAAAAAAAAAAAAAAAAAAAAGTGCTCACAGTCTTAGGTAGAAATGAAGCTCTTGGACCATTTCCAGACACTAGCTCTGTGTGGTTTATTCTTCGTGGTAAGATGTTATACAGCACTGCAGATGAGACTCACAAAAGAGTTTCTGAGGCCTCTGCAGAAAACTCAATTTATATTTAAAGATAACACCACAGATGGTGATCACTATCTTATGTATGCGGATGTGGCAGGGAAAAAAAAAAAAAAAAAAACAATCCCTTCTTCATTGCCTGTATCAGAAGACTGATCCTTGGTTTACTGTTGAAGAAACTGCATGTTGTCCTGAATGTCAGGGGGAAAAAGTCAACTTTCTGTCCAAGTGTTGCAGGCCATCTTTACCCCTGGAGAACCTCTAAAATCTATAACCATGGTCCAGCATTTGATATAATGGTTAAAGAGGATACACACAAAAAAATTTCAGCCTAGCTTCTATATAGGATCATCTCTTTCTCAGCTACCAGCTATTTGGTTATACAAGTTCACCCATCATCATCCTGCTTTCACACACAATTATATATTCATTCTTCCAGCACAAACACACCCCACTACCACGCTGCTGAAGCTGCAAAGAAACCCACAGCTGCAGCATGCCATTCACTCTCACAGCTCCAAGCCACATAGCATATAACCTCCCTGAATAGACTACTTCTCTTCTCTTCTCTGCTTGAAGTCCTATTCATTCTTCCCATTGAGCTAGGATTGCCACTGTGACATCTCCATCCCTAAAATTCATTCTTCCTCTATGTTGCCATATTTGTTTCTTATCTCACCAAAACATTGGTATTGCATTCAGTGGGGTTGTTTCCTTATGTGACTATCTAGACAAAAATTAATAATTATTTTTCAAGTGCTTAGAATGGTTCCTCACAAAAAAAGGAAATAAATCACTGATGAATTAATAAATGGCCCATTTCTCCAATAAAATTATTTTTCAGAAATCATCAATTTAGTGCTGACATATCAGCCCTATTAACAGACATCTGGATGATCTAAATTTATAATCTTAAGCCATAATTATAGCTCTAAGATGACTCTGAAGAAAAGGTTAAAATATTGAATGCAAATCTGTAACTCAGAGAAGCCTCAGAGATCTTAGGAAAAAATAAGACAGAATGAAAGGAAATATTGAAAATTATTCAACTGACAAGGGATTAATAACCACACTCAATAGCAAAAAGCAAATGACAAATGATCCAATTGAATAATGGGCAAAACATCTGAATAGACATTTCTCAAAAAAAGAGACTCACCAATGGCCAATAGACATATGAAAAAATTCACTGCATCACTCATCACAAAAGAAATGCAAATCAAATCTGCAATGAGATATCATCTCATCCCAATCACAATGGCTTTAAGAAGAAAACAAAAATAATGGATGGTGGAAAGAATGCAGAGAAAAGGGAGTACTTGTCCACTCTTGGTGGAAATATAAATAAGTATAGCCACTATGGGAAACAATATGGAGGTTCTTTGGACTCTCCATGAATCCCCAACAAAATAAAAAAAGAAGTAAGTATATCAAAGAGATGTCTGCACTCCCATGTTTATGCAGAACTACTCACTATAGTCAAGATAGGAAATCAACTTAAATGTTCATCAATGGATGGATGGGGGGAAATGTAGTACATATGCACAGTGGAATATTATTCAGCCATATAAAATAATATCCTGTATTTGCAACAGCATAGATGGAACAAATAACATTATGTCAAGTAAAATCAGCCAGACACTGAAAGACAAATACCACATGTACTTACTAATACGTGAAAATGAAATATCAATCTCATGGAGGTAGAAAGTAGAATGATGGTTACCAGAGCCTCAGAAAGGGAATAGGGAGGCAGGATTAAATAAGGATTAGTGAATGGGTACAATGAATAATCTGGGTAGAATGAATAATCTAATATTTTGTAGCAAAACAGGGCAAATATAGTTGATCATTTGTTGTATATTTCAAAATAACTAGAGGAGTGAATTTGGAATGTCCCTAACACAAAGAAGAAATAAATATTTGAGGTGATGTATTTACCCTGATTTGAACATGCTTGTATCAAAATATCAATGTAACCTCCTATTAATCTTAAATTTTAAAAAGTATACATCACATGTACCCCCATAAATATGTGCAACTATTAGGTTTCCATAAAAATTTTTTTTCAAATTAAAAATAAAGGAAAAAGAAGACAGAGGTTCTCCTCTATAGACCTCCAATTTGCTCTACACCTTGATTTAATCAGGTCTGCACTCCCTCTAGAAGCCATTAGCAAGGTCACCCTGAACTTCAGAAATGCAAAATGTAGCAACTCCCTTCATCATTTCTTCTAAATGTTTTGTTGGTTAGGCTACTTCCCCTTCTTGGTTTAATTTTTTTTTTTTTTTAAGAGAAATTGCACTTGTTGCCTAGGCTAGACTCAAAGTCATAGGCCCTAGCAATCCTCCTGCCTCAGTCTCCCTTATAGCTGGGACTACAGGCATGCACCATTTCTAACCTGCACCAACTACTACCCAGAAGCAAGAGGGAAGTTTGATTTTGATTGGTCCTTGAAAAACATTACTGAAAATTCCAAATACCTAATTCTGCACTTGGTCATGAAATGGTAGCCTGCTAGATTATTACACTTGGAAAGGATATGACAACTACCTGCTCTAACTTACCTTCCAAGTAGGACTTTTCTCTATGACATGTGGGGCAGATGGTTGCTTATCTGTACCCTAAAACATCTACAAACAAAAGGCTCCTTACTCTGTGAGGTATCTATGAAAATTTGTTTGGCTATTGTGAAGATTAATAGCAAATTGTGGAGATTATTGAGCAAATATGTGGAGAGCACATAGTATCATACCTGGCAGTTATCATAGTAACTGTTCAATAAATTTCAGTTATTGACATTATTATCAACTCTCAAACCCTTTTTACTTTACTAGTAATTCCTTCTTTTAAGATGTAAAAGAATGTACAAGGGTGAAACAGTAGTCTAGTATAATTTGGTTTGTATAAGTGATAAAGAATATTCGTAAGCACCCCTCCTCCGTCTTGTGCTATACTTTGTTACCTGCACTTTGAGGCAACATTGATCTATCCAGAGTTTCAAAAATGCATCACTTATCGTAGCCAATCCAAGACACTGGGCAAAGAGTCATCCTCCCCATCACCTACCTCTTGAAGGTTCAGCTATTAATTACTTACAGTACTTAACCTCTCTTGGAGAGAATAAACACACCCAAAATATTTCCACAAGCACATGTAACTGTTTTGGTATCAGTCATAATAAATTCCCATTTAGGGAAGAAAATTATCTAAAGGGAACAATGTCTACAGGGTTGGAGCCCTGGCTAAAACATGAACACTCTTTCCTCATGGTCACCTACAGCAGTTTAGTTCTGAGAGCCACAGCTCTGCAATATACATTTTTCTAATTTGGGCTAAGCTGTGCAATTATAAAACCAACCAGCCCATTCCTGTGGTTTCCTCAACAAAAGAACACTTACTGCTAAAGGTATACTCATGTCTCCGGTGCCTGCAGATACACTTGCAACTCTGAAATAACAAATGCATTTTATACCCACATTCTACTATTTTCATCCACATTTCAAAAATCTAAACATCCAAGATCTAAGTAAGAGCCAAGTTACCATCAGAACTTGGATCCCAAGTATTTAGGTTCTCTTCTCAGGACTTTCTGCAAGAAGCTCCTAGACTAGCAAAGGGCGCTTTGCTTGGCTACTCAGCCACCTAACATGTATTCATTAGTTCTTTCAACAAACATTTTGAGTAACTGTTTTGTGTGAACCATATACCCTTCACTATTCCTTTCCCCTGGACACATTCCCATTTGGGGAGTGCCTACATGAAATGTGGAAAATCATACCAACTTCACTTCCCACCGATTCCAATAGCAGTCTATTTTGCTTTCTTTCATTATCATGAACCTCTTTCTGAATTAAATTAGAAATTAATGCGAGTGTGCAGTATGTGCAGGACAAAGATGCAACCCATTTAGTATGCTACAATCTGTGTAAACCAAAAAGAGTATAACACAGGTGATGCCCATACAAATGTGAAATACCTCTGGAAGGGCCTATAGGGCGTGCTAACAGAGGCGCCTCTGAGGAGGGAAACTCAGTGGTAACTAGGTTATAAGGCGAAAACAAAAGTAAAATTTGATTTCTGTCTTTGCAGCCTCAAGCAGCAAATCTTAAAAAGCATGTATGTGTTTTCCATTATATGCCCTTCTGAACTTTTTCAATCTTAAATTTTGTTCATCTGCTGGGCATTCAAAAAAAAAAGTGATAAAGAAACCTTGCACAATGCTGAAATAATCTCAAGAATTTGTTTAATCTCAATAAATTTTGAATTAATTTTTGAATTAAAAATTCTAGAGTGGACTCCTTTTTTTAATTATTAATTCATAGCTGTGTACATTAATGTGATCATGGGGTAGAGTTGACTCCTTCTTGATGGAGACTCTGCTTATATTTTTTTGTTCCTACCAATGACAGAGTCCTCCAAGCCCTATCTCCCAGGGCACCAAAGAAACTACCAGCTCCTCACTTATGGTCAACTGAGTAAATAAATGTATCTGTTTCCTTTTGCCACTGTAACAAATTACTACAAATTTGATGCCTTAAAAAAATACAAATTAATACCTTATAGTTCTTTAGGTCAGAAGTCTGAGAGGGGTCCCACTGGGCTAAAATCTAGATGTGAGTAGGATTTCATTCCTTTCTGGAGGCTCTAAAGGAAAAATCCATTTTTTTGCCTTGCCTTTTTAACTTCACCCCCCTCCCCCCCCAAAAAAAAAAACAACGAAGATGCCCAGAATCCAAGGATTTGTGGCCCCTTCATCCATTAAAGCCTGAATTGGCTGGTTGAGTCTTTCTCACATTTTATGATTCTGACCCTTGTTTTTCTTGTGATTCCTGATTCTACCTTTGATGCCCCTTGTGATTATATTGGGTCCACCTGGATCATCTAGGCTACTCTCCCAATTTTAAGGTTAGTTCATTGGAAATTTTAATTCCATCTGCATCTAATTCCCCTTTGCAAAGTAACAGAGCCACAGGCTCCAGAGATTAAGATGCAAACATCATAGGGTGGAGCATTGCAGGGACATTATTCTGCCTACCACAGTAAAAGACAGAACTGATAGATACATAATAGATACGCACATACACACGGAGCTGCATGGAGCTTCTGTAGAGATGCAGCACCCCCCAGGAAAGAGCTTATCTTACAAAACATACTGTTCAAAATCCTTGTCTGAATTGGATTACTTTACCATATCAGGAGTCATTCCAAGACACACGAGGAGGTATTTAAGACAGTCATTCATACGGGCTGCACAGCCTCACTCCCTTGTTCCCAGTGCCAGCTCTACCACTTACACGGTGTGTGTGAGGCCTGTGTCTCCTCGTTTGTAGAATGAGGATAGTATTAGTACCTGTCATAGGGCTGTCGTGAGGCTTAAATGAATTACTAGGCACTTAGAAAAGCACTACGATAAGTATGCAGCACTCAGCATGTGCGCCCTCCTTGGACGACATGACTGAGAGAGCTCACATAGGAGCCTCTTCCAGAACAGAAATGATCAGCCCCAAAGTAAAATACCTCATTTATATCCTCAGATCCTCAAGAAGAACATAGTGACAAATTATTTTTTAATTCATCTTAGTATATTCCGTTGTTTTTTTCTTTTCATCTTACCAGACTGGAAGTTAAAATACCAGTATGGCTGGTTCAACACTAGGAAATTGGAAACCGTACTAGTTTTCTGATATGAATTACTTTGATTGAGCCAGACAATCTTCCTCAAGGAAATTGCCACATAATGAGGAGGTAAGACAAACAAAGATGGAAGGTAAGTAAACACGTATAGCAAAATGATTGATTTTAGAGTCCCAGCTTGCATCTAAAAAGCAAAGGGAACAATTCTCCTTGTTGTCCTGTTTGCCACCAGTGGGATGAATCTAGAAGTTTCATTTAGCAATTCTCACTGCAGACACCAAGAAAGGCACACAAAGACATCATTCAAGGCCCTTTCTTTAAAACTATTTATAGTTTATAGGTAAATCTTTCTTCCATGTCTAGGGGTTATTTCTAAGAAATAGCTATTTAATAAAAAATAGCCAATTTATCTCTCTACAAATACTAGATATATTATGCTAAAGTATTATCTAATTCAGAAAGCTCAAATACAATCACAAGAGCACCAAATATCTTAGTTCTATAACTAAGCATTATTTAAAACATAAAAATCCTTTGGATTTTTAGTATTTTAATTTGGTCAAGATCTATCCTTCTTACCGTGAAGTTACTGCCAGACTGGAAACAGTACATCTCTCTCTATCTATTCTCTTGTTGAGTATTTTGGCAGTCACTTCACCATAGGATTCAAAGCACTCAGGGAAATAACAATACCTGAATGTCATTGTCACAGAAAATGAGTGCAAACTTGATATCCTATACTTTATCATGATTGTCAAATGAAATTAAATTTTATATTATCAAATACAGCATTTTCTTTCAATGTAGCAAGCTGTGTAATTAATGAGCTAAGGAGAAATTATGTATTACCTGCCAAGCATACTTTTACAACACAATTAAATCTAGTATTCATGCATTCCATAATTTTCATTTTACCTGTGAAAACGTCCTGAATTCGCAGTCTCCTATTTTTAGTATTTTATGAATAGGAAGACATTTCTTTTAGTGGAAATAATATAGCCAGGTGCTATGAAACAGAAGATGTAATAATATTTGTCCCTCCCATTTAGAAACATAAAGGTTATAAGGTATATTAATTGGCTACTGTCATGTTTATTGGGATTTATGTTCTATCAGATTATAAGTACTTTTAAGTAAAAAATTGTTTTTTTTC
Organism: Loris lydekkerianus; assembly: GCA_963574355.1. NCBI lineage: Eukaryota > Metazoa > Chordata > Mammalia > Primates > Lorisidae > Loris > Loris lydekkerianus. Next base: position 10,508 of record CAUYPK010065378.1, read on the forward strand.
TCTTGGCTTAGAAAATTTTCCAACACTCCTGGTCCAGTCGGGAGAAACAAAGATTTGCCATAGAGGCAGAGTCTAAACCAAATAAGATACTAACTACAACAAAATTCATTTAACTGGCTTTGATTGGGGTGAATTTATTTGGTTACAGTGAATTTTTGATGAAAATGGCAACCAAATGTGTTCATCCATTTAATATTAATTATTTCTCACTAAACACGAGGCACTGTTCTAGGAACTGGAGATAAGTAGCTAAAGCCATGGCCAAAATTGATTCACCAGGATCCCAAATGTGGAGCAATGGCCCAAAAATATTGGCTGAGAATAGCTGAAATGGCTGTTCAGAAGAGAAGAAAAGCAGTGCCATATTCTAGAAGTAAGGTTCATCCAACTAACTTTTTTAAAAAAACAGAGAGAAGGCTTGAAAATTTTGTGTTAAAAATTATTGAAAATGGGCCAGGCTAGGTAGCTTATGCCTATGATCCCAGTATTTTGGGAGGCTGAGGTGGGAGGATCATTTGAAGCCAGGAGTTCAAAACCAAACCAACCTGAGCAATATAATGAGACCCCCATCCCTTTAACAAAAAAAAAAAAAAAAAAAAAAAAAAAAAATTCTGAGCACTATGGCATGCTATAGTCCCAGCCCTTCAGGAGGCTAAAGCAGAATTCCCTGATCCCTGGAGTTTGAGGTTGCAGTGATCTATGATGATGCCACTGCACTCCAGCTTGGGTGACACAGTTAGACTGTCTTAAAAAAAAAAAAAAAAAAAATATATATATATATATATAAATCAGAAATGAATACAGCCTTTGAAGACAGGCAAAGATACAAAGCACAAAAGAGAAGTCCAAGAAGAAAATTAAGGAAGAGAAAGTGGTTAGAAAATACCAAATAAAAACAGAATGCTTGGGCACCAAAAAATTCCAAACAAGAAACTTCTGAGAAGTAAATCTGATGACACTTAGTGTGTCAGTCTCATCTGACTGTGTTTATAGAAAGAAAAAGAATCATGAACTTGGGATTGTTTCTCCTCATATTCCAATCAATAGGAGCTTCCTTTCACAAGGAGACTTTAAACAATTAGGGAAACATTTTGGTTTCCAACTAATGGATTTAATAGTGATTGCTATTTCAGGAAAAGCACTTCATCCAATTGTAGGCATGCCAAGGGTACAAGAGAGGGGAGCTGAAGGAGCATAAACTGTGCTAAAGGCATTCACAGCTGGCTCTGAGTCACTGAGAAAATAATTTCCCTTCCCTAATATTCCCCTGAAGTCTTGGGATTGCTTTCATTCAAGATGAGAATGTGCTGGCCTAAGAACAACTGTTGCCTCTACACTTGAGTACTGAGGAGCTGCATGTTCTGTTGATTGTGCCAGTGCCAAGCCTCCCTCAGTAATATGTGAGCGGCCCAGGAGGAAACAGGCATAAAGTGGAGGTTCAAATATTTAGAGGCTAGGTTTCTAGGTAATAGCATGTTTAAACCTACCACATAAAGCGGAGGTTCAAATATTTAGAGGCTAGGTTTCTAGGTAATAGCATGTTTAAACCTACCACATAAAGTGGAGGTTCAAATATTTAGAGGCTAGGTTCCTAGGTAATAGCATGTTTAAACCTACCACATAAAGTGGAGGTTCAAATATTTAGAGGCTAGGTTTCTAGGTAATAGCATGTTTAAACCTACCACATTTTTTCTTCCTAAGCATCCTAGAACCTCTGGACATTTTCTCATTCCCTTGCTCTTCAACAGAGGGCAAAGTAGAGCAGACAAAGGACAAAGATTCTGGGACATCAACCCTTTGGCCACACGTATCTAGAGCATTGACAGTAATCTGTTAGTTTAGGGCCTACATATGCAAAATTCACCCTTACATTTGCCTGCCACAAGTACTATATTATTCTAAATAGTAGAACCTCTGTGAGTTGACCACCCAAGGGGCTATATGGTCCAACATATGTTGACCACCTTCATATGTTAAGGAACTTCCATTGAGTACATAATGATACATGTCTGGTCTATGAAAATTAGGTCAACTTAACAAGGTGGTCACCTATGTAGGTTCTACTGTTGAAACACGTCTTTGCTTTATGTAGGCATTGATGTTTCAACTCATTTGTAAGTATTAGCTTATCAAAATTTGCTACAGATACCAACATTAATATGACATAGGAGGATAATAATTAAGCTTGGATAATTTTATGGATTAAAGATAATTAGAATTGAAATAATAAGGCACACTTACACATTACACATTTGCTAAATTAATGTCTTATTTGGCTTAATATAATATTTAAGTGTCTTCTGTATTGATTTGATGTTATTAAATTATGCCATTTGCTATGTGACTAAATTGTCCTTTTAATTATAGTGTAAGACAGCAGTTCTCAACCACTGTCGTGACCCACAAGAACTGTATTAAAGAATTGCAGCATTAGGAAGGTTGAGAACCACTGGTGTAAGAGTTCTGTAAAATGAAATTAAAAGTTCTCAAAAGCCAACTGTAATATACAATCCTTATTAGAATATTGTATCAATTAGGAATAGTTTTAGCCTTGAGCAACAGAAAACTTGACTGAGAGGCTTAGGTCACAGGATATTATTTAACACAAAGACCAGAGGGAAGCCAGCCCAGGATTAATTCAGTGACTCAAGGATGTCATCAAAGACGCACATTTCTTCAAATTTTCCACTCAACCATCCTTGCTACATATTCAGTGTTTTCATTCAAAGTCAAAGATAATTATCAACACTCCAAGTATCTTGTCCTTGCACAATATAAGAGTTTCCCAGCATATCACTTACACCTTAGATTCCAGGCAAGTTATTGATGAGGAGAAACAAGATTGTCATAACCGCTTTACACCAAATGCAACTTACACTCAGTAGCTGGGTGCGCTGGTGCAAAAGGTAGACAACCAACAGAGTCTGCCACAGGAACATGTCGCCTCTTCTGAAGCTAATGATGTAATGAAGATCCTACTATGTAGCTAAAAAGTGACACTGTGACATTTTTACAAACTAGCATAGAGGCTGATGAGAGAAGATAATAATTGGCTTTAGCACTTGAATGTCCCCATGGGTTTCTCTTTCCTGGATGGAGGGTACCACCTCTAGTGTCAACAGAAAGAAACAGACGCTACTGTTCTTTATTCCCAGCTGGGATTTGGTGAGGATGAGGGGGAAAGGAAGGGCACAAAGAGAGGAAAAGCAACTTCATACTCTTGTCATGAAATGAAAAAAACTGTGAAGTCTTACATCCAACAGTTTCACAAAGTACCACAAATACTATTTTCTTCTGTTAACTGCCCATTAGCTCTATCCAGTTCCAACTTCTAGCAAACTCAATGGCCAAAGAGTTTCTGCCATCACCACTAAGACTACACTGGGAGCATTATAAGAGGTCCAAAATATAGGTCAGGACATTGTTCTAATTCCAAGATCTAAGAGTTCAGGAACAATGCCCACACATGGCCACCCCTGTGAAATCATCTTTTGGATACAACGTCACTTTTAAAACAGGAAGCAAGGGGTCATACTTCTGTGTTAAACAATGGTCCCTACTATGTACACATTTATTACAAACTAATTAAAAACTTTTGAACATAAATACAGCAATCTGACCTATTAAAAAAAGGTTTCAGGGCGGCGCCTGTGGCTCAGTGAGTAGGGCACCAGCCCCATATACTGAAGGTGGTGGGTACAAACCCGGCCCTGACCAAACTACAACAGAAAATAGCCAGACGTTGTGGCGGGTGCCTGTGGTCCCAACTACTCGGGAAGCTGAGGCAAGAGAATCACCTAAACCCAAGAGCTGGAGGTTGCCTTGAGCTGTGACACCACAGCACTCTACTGAGGGCAACAAAGTGAGACTCGGTCTCTCTAAAAAAAAAGGTTTCAGATTTGTAATCACTAGGTATGAAGGAGAAAAAAATAAATATACAATTATTTTTTATTTATTTTTATTTATATATTAAAATTAAAGCTACAATAATTCATAGATTTATAATATTGGTTCCATTATAGATTAAATAGGAGAAATACCATCTAAGATTACCTTTCCCATCAACAGGTACATTATCAAAAATCCTGTGCTGCATGACACCACCACTGCATCTTGGATTGTCAAAAGACTCAGATGCTTCATGTGCCTCAGGATTGATAGCAGCAAATATAGTAGAAATAACAGGTAGTTATCAAGCTGGCCAGCAGCAAGCCTTTAGGAAAGTTGTTTAAACTTTAGAAGCCTCAGTTTCCTTACCTATAACATTTTGTAGTAATAAAAAAATGCCTGTTCTACAAGGTTGGAATGAGACCAAGTCAAATAAAATTAAAGATACTCAGTTATTATCATATTGATAAACTAAGTTAAGCTCTTCTTAGCAACACCTTAAAAATATGGGGTCATTATATATAATTAATTTACGGGGGTTGAAAAGCCAAGAGATGAGCCTTAGTATGACACATTTTTGTGCCAATTTATTTTTCTTTTCGATGTAGTGGTTTTTATCCAGATTGTCATTGTATCACATCAGATTTTTCAACTAAAAAATAGGGACATATGTTTGGAAAAACTGAAGAATTAAAATGACATGAAATCCCAACATAATTCTGTAAGCCAAGTGTGGCTAGAAATTTTTTATATTAAGTATGATAATTCAAACTAAATCTCTGGTTTGGATACCTTTTATTTCTTTCTCTTGATGGATTGCTTTGGCTGGGACTTCTAGTTGAGTAGAAATGGTAACAGTGGGTATCTTTGTCTTGTGTCAGTACTTAAGAGGAATGCTTTCAACATTTCCCTGTTCAGTATGATATTAGCTATGGGTTTTTCATATATGGTTTCTATTATTTTGAGGTTGTGCTTCTTAGTTTATTTATGCTTAGTTTATTGAGGATTTTTATTATAAAGGAATGCTGAATTTTATCATATGCATTTCCTGAATCTATGGAGATAACCATATGGTTTTTGTTTTAGTTCTGTTTATGAAAATAATCACATTTATTGATTTAGATATGTTGGACTACCCTTGCATCCCTGGAATAACACCCACTTGATCATGGTAAATTATCTTTTTGATGTGCTATTGGATTAGGTTTGCTAGTATTTATTGGGATTTCTACATCTATGTTCATTAGGACTATTGATCTATAGTTTTAATTTTTTGTATGTTATTGTCTGTCTTTGATATCAGGGTTATACTGGCTTGATAGACTGAGTCAGAGATAATTCTCTCCTCTATTTTTTGGAATGGTTTCAGTAGGATTCCAGTTCTTTGCATGTTTGGTAAAAGTTAGTTGTCAATCTATCTGGTCCTGGCCTTTTGTTGTTGTTATTGAAAGATTTTCAATACTAATTAAGCCTCACTACTTGTCGGTGGGCAGTTTAGGTTTTCTATTTATTCCTGGCTCAATCTCAGTTTCCAAGAATTTGTTCGTTTCCTCTAGCCTTTCTAGTTTGCAGGTGTCATAATAATTCGTAGTAATTTGAAGATCTCCAAATTGTTAAAGAGGAACTCAAATTATCTCTGTTAGTTGATAATAACTAGAAAATATTAAAGATTTCTTCAAAACTCTACTAGATTTGAGAAATAAGTTCATTAAAGTTTAGGATACAAAATCAGTGTTCAAAAATCATTTCTATACACCAATAATAACCAAGTTGAGAACCAAATCAAGAACTCAATCTCACTTGCAATAGGTACAGAAAAATATCTAGAAATATTTTTAACCAAGGAGGGAAAAGATGTCTATCAGGAAAACTACAGCTCCCTGATGAAAAAATTACAGCTGACATAAACAAATGAAAAAATATTTCATGATCATGAATTGGAAGATTCAACATCATTAAAATGGCCAAACTGCCCAAAGCAATCAACAGACAAAATGCAATTTCTATCAGAATACCAATGTAATTTTTCATAGTATTAGAAAAAAATAATGTGGGTGGCACCTGTGGCTCAAGGAGTAGAACACTGGCCCCATATGCAGAGGTGGTGGGTTCAAACCCAACCCCAGGCAAAAACAGCAGAAAGAAAGAAAGAATCCTAAATTGATGTAGAATCAATACATTTTCTTATGCATCTGTCTTCTTTTGCTTAGCATAATGTTTTTGAGATGTATTCATGTAGTTATGTGTATAAGTAGTCTTTTTTTTTTTTTCATTGCTGAATAGCATTGCTTTGGACAAACATATCATTTATCTATTCACCTTGGCATTTAGGTTGTTCATAATTTTATATTATGAATAAAACTGCTGTGCCCATTTGTGCATTAAAAAAAGATCCCAAATAGCAAAATCAATTCTAAGCAAATGAACAAAGCTGGAAGTATCACATTACATAACTTCAAATTATACCACAAGACTGTAATAATCAAAACAGCTTGGCACTGGGATATAAACAGACACATAGATCAATGGAACAAAATGAGAACCAAGAAATAAAACCACATACCTACAATCAACTTTGTTCTTTGACAAAGTCAACAAAAACATACATAGGAAAAAGGATACCCTTTTCAATAAATATCTTTGAGAAAACTGAATTGCCATACACAGGAGAATGAAACTGGACCTCTATCTGTCACCATATACAAAAATTAATTATAGATAAATTAAAGGTTTAAATGTAAAAAGTGAAACTATAAAAATACTAGAAGAAAACCTAAGAGAAAGTCTCCTGGGCATTGGCCTAGGCGAATAATTTATAGCTAAGACCTCAAAAGCAGAAACAACACAAACAAAAATTGGCAAATGGTACTTAATGCAACTAAAAATCATCTTCATGGCAGAAGAAGTAACTAACAGAGTGAATAGACAACCTGCAGAATAGAAGAAAACATTCGCAAACTATGTATTCAATAGAGGACTAATGTCCAGAATTTACAAGAAACTCAAACATCTCAACAAAAAAGTCAATATCCATTAAAAAGTAGGCAAACACATGGAAAGACATTTTTGAAAAGACACATAAATGGCCAACAAGCATATGGAAAAACTCTCAACGTTACTAATCATAAGAGAAAGGCAATTAAAAAAACTGTGAGATAACATCATGCATCAGTCAAAATGGCTACTATTAAAAAGTCAAAAAGTAACAGATGTCAGAGAGTGTGCAGAGTAAAAATAAATTAATACAGCTTTTATGGAAACAGTATGAAAATTTCACAAAAGATTGCAAATTAGAACTACCATTCAATCCAGCAATCCCATGACTGAGTATCTACCTAAAGGAAAAGAAATCATTACATCAAAAAGATATGTACACTCATACGTTCACAATAGCACTATTCATGACAGCAAAGACACAGACTTAACCAAAGTGTCTATCAATCAATGACTGGATTAAAAAGTGAAGTACATGCATGTGGGCATGTGCACATACATAGACAGGAATATTAGCCATAAAAAAGAATGAAGTCATGTCTTCTGCAGCAATATGGATAGATCTGGAGGCCATTATCTTTTTTTTTTTTTTTTTTTTTTTTTTTGTGACAGAGTCTCAAGCTGTCACCCTGGGTAGAGTGCTATGGCCTTACAGCTCATAGCAACCTCCAACTCTTGGGCTTAAGCAATTCTCTTGCCTCAGCCTCCCAAGTAGCTTGGAATACAGGTGCCCACCACAATGCTGGCTATTTTTTTGTTGCTCTTGCCATTGTTGTTTTAGCTGGCCCGGGCCAAGTTTGAATCCACCACCCTCGGTGTATGTGGCTAGCACCCTCCCAACTGAGCTATGGGCACCACCGGGAGGCCATTATCTTGAGTGAAATAACCCAAAAACAGAAAGTCAAATATCACATGTTCTCACTTAGAAGTAGGAGCTAAATAATGTGTAAACATGGACACAGAGAGTGGAATGGTAGACTTGGAGAAGTGGGAAGAGAGTGGGTAATGAGAATAACATACATTATTCAGGGTGATGGATACACTAAAAACCCAACTTCACCATTATATAATATATCCATGTAACAAAAATTCACTTGTACCCTCCAAATTTATACAAAAAAGAACAAATACATAAGCATATATGTATATGTATATATAGCAAATGTAAGCAAGCTCTCTTTAAAAAAAAATAAAACAGTGCTCGTAGCTCAGTGGGTAGGACACCAGCCGCATACACCGAAACTGGCGGGTTTGAACCCAACCAGGGCCAACTAAACAACAATGACAACTGCAACAACAACAACAACAAAAATAGCCAGACATTTGTAGCCGGCACCTGTAGTCCCAGCCACTTGGGAGGCTGAGATAAGAGAATGGCTTAAGCCCAAGAGTTTGAGGTTGCTATGAGCTGTGACGCCATGGCACTATACCAAGGGTGATATAGTGAGACTCTGTCTCAAATAAATAAATAAATCTCAGGAATTTAAGCAAATTCTTAGTTGAACCAGGAATTTATATATTAAATCATTGGTGTTTCATTTTCTTACCCTTTCATTCTGCATCAACTATAAAGATAGTATTTTGTAGAAAAACTCTGATTAAATACCTCTTCTCATTCTCTAAGTCTCTCTTACTCTTTAACTTTCTGTCTATCTCAGTTTGTCTTTGTAACACACACACATGCATGGGTACAAACACACACACACCCCTCTGGGGTAATGAACCATGAGGCCAAAAAGCCAGATCATGCTAAAAGACACAAGTCCCAAAGCAATCCAGCAACAGTTGCCTCTGCAGGTCAAGCTTCCTCGCATATACATGGAAGGGCATACTTATTTTCATACTTAGGTCCATAGTTATTTTTTCCTTATGTGCTACTTGTTGTTTATTTTTATCTACAAGAGATAGGCAGGTGAGGAGGTAAGATAATTTCCAAAATAATTATGCTAGTTCCATATAGCCACGGTTTACTCCTCTCAGCACCACCATTGTTGAACACTATACCTGGTTCACTTTTTTTCTGGTTTGTAATTAACCTACCTTTTTCCTTCTATTACTCTTCTCTTCTCAAAATTGATAGATTTTTCTTTCAGCGGCTATTTCTTCATTACCAGCAAAGGTAAAAATGATCCTTAACAGTAATTTTCAGAATCAAATTTTTCTTTTCTTCCATTTTAAATAATAAATAGGGTTTATACTCTTTTCTTTTCTTTCTTTTTTTTTTTTCAGTTTTTGGCCGGGGGTGGGTTTGAACCACCACCTCCAGCATATGGGGCTGGCGCCCTACTCCTTTGAGACACAGGCGTCACCCGGGGCCTATGTTCTTTTAAAAATATTTTTGTCAATTTTCTTTTTTCGTGATTAAAGGAATGAGTTTTCTAATAAAGTTCATTTTTGTCTCCCAAATTCCTAATTCACTATATGTGAACATAGGACACCTTGTCCTCTGTTAACTCCAAACCACGTTTTTTCTCAGGTAGGTGCCCTTTTACATATGTATTCTTGAGAAGAAATCAGCGCCCAAATCCACAATAGAAGAAAAATAATGTGAGAGAAAGTTATTATATACATCTTCTTCTTAAATTCCGAGAACTTGGTATTTAGAATAGGCATCACAGTTCCACTCTCCTGCAGAACACTTTTTCTGTCTTTTCTCCCTGTCACACCCACTTAAATCTCTCTCGATAACATGTGAGAGCAAACAGAGAAATTAAAACATATGTTTACAGAGTTTTTAAGGTAACATAATCATTTGCAGAGACAACTGATCTTTTCCATATTAAATCCTGAATCATGGATAGTTCTAAATAGTCACACCCTACAAGTTCATATTTTTCCAGTGAGACGAATGTAAAAAAAGAGGAAATGGAGCCTTTTTTTTTCCCCCCCTTTTAGAGAAAATAAGGAAGTGGAGGAGTCTGTCAACAGACTGAATCTCTTTAGACAAATATACTTAAAAGATAGTGAGATTATTTCAGTGGCTTTTGAAGGGAAAAAAATGAGAGAACCTTCATCTCATACCAATTTTCCCAAGCTCCCTCTGGCCTTTGGCTCTAAACGGAGACTTTTCAACTCATTCCACAAACCTGCATCAAGCTCCTATTCAGTGCCCAGCCCTCAGCTAGGGACTGGAGAATGTGAAAAATAGACATGTCTCTGAAGAATTCCCAGTTTGCAAAGAGAGCCTAGCACAGGGGTAATAATTAAAATGCATATGTCAAGAAGCATGCCAGATATATCTGAAAGGTGTTTAGGGCTCATAGAAGGGACAAAACCGATTCTTCAGGGTGAAGTTAGAGCGGCCTTCCCAGAGGCAGGGGCACATTAATGAGAATAAGGAACTTTGGAAAATCTGTACAGGAAATTCTATTTCTCCCTCCGCATTTTCCCAGAATAATTCTGGAGACAGTAACCAAACAGCATATTTCTTTAGGATGAATCATGACAGTGTTAGGCAACTGCCATCTCTAATAGCATCTCTAAGGAAAGCAATTAACTAGCAATTTTCCTTTATTATTACATTCATGCACGTAATTAAATATTCTTAACATACTTATTTCAGCGCACTTTATGAAGAATGATAACACTGTGTTGCCTTATACTAATAACATAGTTGGCCACCAGTTTCACACGCTTTGATGTGTTCTCTCTAGAAATTATTCTAAAATACAAGTTTAAAATGAGTTTAAGATTGTACCAAGCCTTTTCCTATAAGATGCCACTGCTTATCTTTATTTCACATGGGAAAGTATCTTGAAAGGCTAGCCTTAGATCCCTCTACTTTTCAAGGAAAGTGTAAAGAGATATGCCCAATAAAATGTATTAAAAATCACACTAGTCCTCCAAAAATCACTCTTAAGAATTTTGTCAGTTTTCAAATTTTGCTTTGATATATGTGATGATTGTCATTGTGCTGCCTTCATCATACTAAATAAATAAGCACACACATATATACAGGGTGGCCATAAAGTTCATATGCAATGTAAAATAATGTGCAATTTAAAATTGTACACCATCTTTATGGCCACCCTATACATGAATACAAATACTTACATATGTATACACATGTGTATAAACACATATACATATGATGTAGGTATATGTACAATGTGTATGCCTATATAATATAAACATACAATAAAGAACCATTCTACCTATCCTTAAATCTCATCTCTATGTCTTATTAATATCAAAAGTTATTTTCTCTCAAGTCTCTTTCACGAAGTCTTTATGGGCCAAGATAAAAATGTTCAATTCCAGATATGGTTTCCACAGTTATGTACACAGGCAACATCCTGTCTATTTACTACAGGACCCTGTGTGCACAATTTTAAATTAACTTTTCTAAAAGTAACAGTCTACCTATTCCACTCACTCTCATCTTGTGTGGTTTCAGGCTGTGTTTGAATCTATGTCTATGTGGCAGAGCAAACCTGACAATAAAACGATCCACCTACAGTTGATCATTATTCCCTGCCTTGGCCCTTTGTAGCATACACAAAAGTTCCCTTAGAAAGTCACAACCTACTTCTTTTCAAGGTGTATAAAAAATAATCATCTGTTCAGTGTTTTAAGAGATGACTTAACATTTCAAATAACAATATCTCCCTTATATATAACATTCTTATTTTCAATGCATTTTGATAACATCCTAGTGATGTTCGCAGAAGTTGACATAAGTGGTGAAGGAGTTTAGAATAGTGGCCTTTTAAAAGCCTAAAGTTGGAAGATAAGCTTTCATAATTGTATTAAATGCCTTTATAGTCTGAGTTATAATGCCTTCGAAGTCTGTTATAATAGTTTTTGAACCATGGCATGGTTGTATTTGAAAGAAAGTGAAGCCAAGGATTTGCCCTAGGTGACAAAGTCAGTTCTGTTGGGAACTGAGAAACCTCTGCTCTATCCCTATCTCATCAAAACATACTGCTTCTCTCATTTTCAAATATATACCTGGCACCAAAAGTTACTACTTCAGGTGCTGAGCCAAACCTTAGAGCGTACCTTCTTCTATTTCACAAATGCTACAAAACAGTTTACTTTACACTTTCCTAAATCTGATGTTTGGCACAAGCAAGCTGGCCAAGATTATGCTAAGAACTTTCTGTTGGTTTTGTTTTTTGCACACAATTATCTTTCAGATCAGTACAAAATGATTTATCCAAGCAAGTAATTTATCTCTGCAGTGGCCTAACAAAAATTAGGTTGTATCATTCTTTAAATACCTCATTACTCAGTGTTGCTGGTTCTCTTATGTCATTAACCATAAGCTACCTGAGATTTTCCAGCTCTGCTGTATATCGCCGGTTGCCATACTAAGATAGAGGTGTGTAAGTATAATTAAGACCTATGACATCTATTAATGTCATGAAAAAGTGTGGACTGTACGTTTTCCAGAACATTCTGTCTTAAGAAAGGAGGTTGGTTTTTCCAAGTCCTATGCACATGCTGCTATGATTCTAACAGTAGCAGGCCAGCATGAGCATTGAGAGATAACAAGTGTGATTTCTAAAAGTACTTTCTCTATCTGTTCCTGCCTTTGAACATGCAATTGCCTTTTAAGAAAAAAAAAATGACAAAAGGAAAATTACCAAGCATGAATGATCTACCACCAATTCAAATGAGAGGACATGTGGAAGCTTTGCTTTTATTAAAAAGGATTTTGATATAAAAGAGGGTTGTTAGTACTCTCTAAGTCATCCTCCACAGCCAATCATTTGAGAACACCTTCGCAGTGTCCCTAATTTTCTTGAACTTGCTGCCTCCTGTATATTCAAGTGTTCATGTTGTTAAAAAAAAAAAAAGAAAGAAAGAAAAAAGAAAATACAAAAATAATAAATGAAGAGTACTCAAGGTTTACTATTATAAAACAGTGGGATTCTGAAAGATGGTCCAAGATTTCTTTTTAAATCAAATCTTGGTGGTTTTCTTTTAAGATTTTCAGGAGGTAGGGCAATTAATGGATTATATTATCTCAAATGCATGTGTTTGTTCTGTATACTTTTGAAAGTTTGGAAGATTTATTGCTTGTCAGTATTAAAGCATGACATGAGATAGAATTCTTAGCAAAAAATTATTTTCTTAGGTGTTTCAAGTTTAATATAAAAATGGTTCGTGATATTCTGAAAAGATCATAATGGCTTTCAGTAATTCAGCCACATGAGCAAGTTTAGGTCTTTTTTTAATTTAATTTTAATTAAATCATAACTGTATGCCTGGGAAAATATAATTTTATTGTTGGGGATTCATTGAGGGTACAAAGAACTAGGTTACATTGCTTGCATTTGTTAGGTAAATCCCCTCTTATAATTGTGTTCTGCCCCCAAAAGGTGTGTCACACACCATGATCCCCCCACCCCATCTGCCCTTCCTTTCTGTGCTGTCCCTTTCCCCCACCCCGCATCATATACTAGGTCATTAATTGCCCTCATATCACAATTAAGTACATAGGATTCTTGCTTCTCCATTCTTGTGATGCTTTACTAAATAACATGTTCCACTTCCATCCAGGTTAATACAAAAGATGTAAAGTCTCCATCTGTTTAATGGCTGAATAGTATTTCATGGCATACATATACCACAGCTTCTTAATCCATTCCTGAGTTAGTGGGCATTTAGGCTATTTCCACATTTTGGCAATTGCAAATTGAGCTTCTGGGTAGATGCCCAGTAATGAAATTACAGGATCAAATTGGAGGTCTAGTTTGAGTTCTTTGAGAGTTCTCCATACTTCCTTCCAAAAAGGTTGCATTAGTTTGTGGTCCCACCAGCAGTGTAGTAAAAGTGTTCCCTTCTCTCCACATCCACATCAACATCTGCAGTTTTGAGATTTTGTGATATGGACCATTCTCACTGGGGTTAGATGATGTCTCAGGGTGGTTTTGATTTGCATTTCTCTAATAATTAGGGACAATGAGCATTTTTTTCATAAGTTAGCCATTCATCTGTCTTCTTTAGAGAAGGTTCTATTCATCTCTCTTGCCCACTGATATAATAGATTGTTGGCTTTTTCCTCATTGATTAATTTGAGTTCTTTGTATGAGGAGGACCTTCCTGGCAATTGAAGCAACACCAAAAATATATTACTGGTATCTGATCAAGGTAAAAAGCTTCTGCACAGCAAAGGGCACTGCAAGTAGAGCAAACAGACAGCCTTCAGAATGGAAAAAGATCTCTGCAGGTTATGATTCCAACAAAGGTCTGATAACTAGAATCTATAGAAAACTCAAACTAATCAATAAGAAAAGAATAACTAACTCTACTTCTCTGTGGGCAAGAGACTTGAACAGAAACTTCTCTGATGAAGACAGGCGCATGGCCTACAAACACATGA
>CAUYPK010065379.1:0-32114 GCA_963574355.1 Loris lydekkerianus
AAAGGGCACACTTCTACACTGCTGGTGGGAATGCACACTAATACTTTCCTTCTGGAAGGATGTTTGGAGAATACTTAGAGACCTAAAAATAGACCTGCCATTCGATCCTATAATTCCTCTACTAGGTTTATACCCAGAAGACCAAAAGCCACAATATAACAAAGACATCTGTACCAGAATGTTTACTGTAGCCCAATTCATAATTGCTAAGTCATGGAAGAAGCCCAAGTGCCCATCAACCCACGAATGGACTAGCAAATTGTGGTACATGTAAACCATGGAATATTATGCAGCCGTAAAGAAAGATGGAGACTTTACCTCTTTCATGTTTACATGGATGGAGCTGGAACATATTCTTCTTAGCAAAGTATCTCAGGAATGGAAGAAAAACTATCCAATGTACTCAGCTCTACTAGGAAGCTAAATTATAGCTTTCACATGAAGGCTACAACCCAGCTATAGCATAAGACTATGGGGAAAGGGCCAAGGAAGGGGAAGGGAGGGGGGAGGTTACGGTGGAGGGAGGTCATGGGTGGGGTCACATCTATGGTGCATCTTAGAATGGGTACAGGCGAAACTCACTAAATGCAGAATACAAATGCCTACATACAGTAACTAAGAAAATGCCACGAAGGCTACGTTGAACAGTTTGATGAGAATATTTCAGATTGTATATGAAAGCAGCACATTGCTCCCCTTGATTGCACTAATGTACACAGCTATGATTTAACAATAAAAATAAATTAAAAAAAAAAAAATGCTTCCCACAAGATTTTAAACAGTAGCCAGTGTTAAGAACTCCTGATGTAAGCCAGCCTCAAGCCATGTCATCCACCTGTCATCCAATTCATCCTAAATCTTATCCTCAAATCTGTCCCCATACCACTATTCCCACTGATATCACTCTCATTACTATGCTCACAAACACCTCAGGGCGTTTGTATTGCTGTCCATTCTTCCAGATATCCACCTTTCTCCTTCTCAAGTGTCATTTTAGCAGAGGCCTTCCTCACACCCTACTGTAGAAAGCGTCCCTACCCTCCCTCCTCATGCCCTTTCCTGTTATATCTTCTGTCACATGGAGTGTCACCTGACACATTATATATTTATTTGCTGACTTGCTGGTTTCCTCTCTCCCTTCACACCAGCTTCACAATGCCAGGCACTGTGTGCTGCTTACAGTTGCATCCTCAGTGACTGTAACACAGGGCCTGGAATGTCACAGACATGAAATGAATACTTGGTGAACAAATGATGATTGTAATGTCCCCAGGACTTATCAAATAGGCTCCTACTACCCTCACTGCCCTCTCCCTCCTCACCTCACATGCAGTCCAGCCTGGTTTCCCTGAGGCACAGCTCTGAGCCAACAGCCCCTGTGTAAAACTTTTATCAGATGCCCATTAGTCACAAAACCAAGTACAACAGCATTGATGGCTCTGGGAGATTTAGCCTCAGTTTCTAGTCTAGTCTTTTTTCTGTCACAATGCTGAGTTCTAGCTAATTGTATCAACTTGTTCCTCTGTCCCTACACCTCCTGCTCCTCCAGGGCTTAAATTGTGCTGGTCCTCCCACACCAGTCCTTTGTGACCCTCCAGGAAAGGCCCTCTCCCTGTTCCCACACCTTCAGCTGCTCTACCTATATCTCCCCACTCTACTTATCTCTATCTTGCCCAGAGGAGTAGCCCCAGAACCTATACCTAGTGGCTCTGAAACCTGTCAAAACATCAAATCTCAAGGGATAAAATCTAAAAATACCAATGCCCAGGTCTCACCCCTAAAGAATTCAATTTAATTAGTGTGGAGGGGACATGAGGCATGGGGCTATTTAAATGCTGCCCAGGTGGTTCTAATGCGCTGTGGACTAAGCCAGAGGTCAGGCAAAAGTCAAGCAAAAGTGGGAGCTGGTGTTATGTTGGAACTCCTTACCACATGGCTCTGCCCACTAACTGGAACCGTAAAGAATTAGGAAGTTGGGGCTGTCCATACCCTGCATATTTCAAAGAAAGGTTTGGCATTTGACCTGCATCAAAGCCTGTAAGGTGACCTCTAAGCCCCTGGACTACTCCAGATAATCTATGCTAATAATGTGATTCATGCTGGGGGGCCTTGAGTCCTCAGATGTCGTATCTTCTATCAGCTTGACCTCTAGAGGGGCTGGAGGTTGGGTGACTAAGGTCAACCATGCCTATGTGACCATTTCCTAATAAATACTCTGGACACTAAGGCTTGGGTGAGCTTCCCTGGTTAGCAATACTCAGTGCATGTTGCCACACATTGTTTCTGGGAAAAGTAAGCACTGTCTGCATAACCCCACTGGGAGAGGACAATTGAAAGCTTGTGCCTGGTATCTCTTGGACACAATTAGCTATCTGCCTCTTTCTTTGCTAATTTTGATCTGTACTATTTCATGTAATAAACAGTAACTGTGAGTACAATGGCTTTTCTGAAGTCTAGCAAATCATTAAAATTGACAGTGGCCTTGGGCACTGTCAAACTACTGAACCCCCAGCACATTTCAAATGTATAACAACCATAGTCACCATGGTGGGGCCAAAAAGATGGGACATACAGGATATAATGTGACTTAATTGGACTCAATGTTTCAAATTTAGGAAGGGGTCAGCAAACCTTCTTTGTAAAGGACCACACAGTAAGTATTTTAGGCTTTTGGGCCATATGATTTCTGTCATTGCTGCTGTACTTTACCACCATAGCAGAAAGTAGCCAAAGACAACACATAAATGAATGAGTATGGCCGTGTTACAATAAAACTTTATTACAAAAACAGGCAGTGAGCTGGACTGCGGGCCTTTAGTGTGCTAACCCAATTTAGAGGAATTTCACCTGAAAAGGTGTCTAGAGATTAAATGAAACCCTATTGAGTTTGTTAGTTTAAAGTGTAACTCTTTAATAATGCAGTTTAAAAATAAATTTATCTTGGGGCAGTGCCTGTGGCTCAGTGAGTAGGGCGCCAGCCCCATATACCAAGGGTGGCGGGTTTGAACCTGGCCCTAGCCAAACTGCAAAAAATTTTGCAGTTGGCCCCAGCCAACCACAAAAAAATAGTTGGGCGTTGTGGTGGGCGCCTGTAGTCAGGAGGCTGAGGCAAGAGAATCGCCTAAGCCCAAGAGCTGGAGGTTGCTGTGAACTGTGACTCCACAGCACTCTACCGAGGGCGACAAAGTGAGACTCTGTCTCTAAAAAAAAAAAAAAATAAATAATAATAATAATAATAATAAATTTATCCTGTGATTCCTTACTTTTTGTAGAAGATAAAAGAGACCATCAGATCATTCACTTTCTAAACTGGGTTACCTTGGAGAGTGAAAGAAAAAGTTGTTAATAACCACTCTGTGTCAACAGCGAGTCAGGAAAACAAACTGGAAGCCGTGACCAGCATGTAAAGCAGTGGTTCCCACCCTTGCTGCACACTGGGATCACCCAGGTAGCACGTCCAGGGATCCTGATGTTGCTGGTCATGGTATAGCTTGGCACTGGATGCTACTGGTCTGCCTGTGCTACTGTGTGTGTGGCCTGGCCTCAGGTGACATAGCATCTGGGTGGGTTTGGCCAGCTGTGCGAGTCTAAGAGCTTTCTAGATCCTCCAAACCTCAGTTCCGGAAGCAGATGATGACATAGAGGCCATGGATGTGCTATGAAGGCCAAGTACAAAAAGAAGTATGAAGATACCCTGTCTATTATGAATTCATAGCGACAAAAAATTTTCTTCCTTCCTGTGGTCTCTCTTGAAGACTCCCTTCCCCCTCTTCCTTGATGTCCCTCCCAGTGCTACCTACCAGCAGAAAGCCTTCTAGTTGCTGGGCCAACAGTGACCAAGCCCCACAACACAGCTACCTCCAGCATCTGCATCCACTGCCCTCCATCACAAGGTCACCTCCTCTGCACCTCATTTCCTGTCTGCTCCAGAGGTGTCTCCCAGAGTTTCCCCATCACTCTGGTGACTTGCTTCCCACCCTAGCATCCCGGGCCTTGCCTTTGTCCCTGTAATCCCTTTCATACAATGACCATCTAAGACCTTTCTAAAACCAGATCTAAGTGGCTCCTGCCTTAACAAAACCCTGCCAGGACTCACAGGAGCCACTATGACTGGTCCAAGGCTGTATCCAACTGTTAAAAGGAAAAGCTTTAGACAAATTAAACTGTGCAGAATTTAACTGAGCAAAGAATGATCTGCAAATCAGGCAGCCCCCAGAACCGGAATAGGTTCAGAGTGACTCCAAGCTATCACAAAATTGGATAACAATTATGGACTGAAAAAGGAAAGTGATGTTCAGAAAACTGAAGTGAGGTACAGAAACAGCTAGAAAGTTAAAGCTCAGCATTTTCCGTCTTTGAACATAGTTTGAATAGCTGGCCACCTGTGATTGGCACAAGAGTAGGTTACAGTCTGTTTACAAATCCAGCTAGGTTACAATTCACTATGTACCAAGAACTTAAAAAATCTAAGGAGGCAGCTTTAGGGTAAATTTAAC
This sequence comes from Loris lydekkerianus, assembly GCA_963574355.1. Classification (NCBI taxonomy): domain Eukaryota; kingdom Metazoa; phylum Chordata; class Mammalia; order Primates; family Lorisidae; genus Loris; species Loris lydekkerianus. Next base: position 4,497 of record CAUYPK010065379.1, read on the forward strand.
ACATCCCACAGACATTTTTGTTTGACTCTCACAGAATGCTGTTAGGATTTTAATTTTCTGCCAACATTAAAAGATGTTTAGATTTCAATTAAATAAAGATTCCCAGCTTCTCGTATAGAAGTTTACAGACTGGGCAACACTGGGCCCACTGTCCCACATGGATAGCAGCTGCAAGGCAGAGGAAGTTCCCTCTGGGCAGGGAATGTTCTTTTCATTCAACCACTGTCCCTGCCACTTCCAGATGCCATGGCTGGCACATCAGCTGCCCATTACCATTGCATTGTTCTTTTTCTTTCTTTCTTTCTTTTTTCTTTTCTTTTTTTTTTTTTTGAGACAGAGGCTCAAGCTATCACCCTGGGTAGAGTGCTGTGGCATCACAGTTCACAGAAACTTCCAACTCCTGGGTTCAAGCAATTCTCCTGCTTCCACTTCCCAAGTAGCTGGGACTGTGGGCGCCTGCCACAGTGCTCAGCTATTTTTTGGTTGCAGCCGTCATTGTTGTTTGGCGGGCCCAGGCTGGATTCCAACCCACCAGCTCAAGTGTACATGGCTGGCGCTTTAGCCACTTGAGCCACAGGTGCCCAGCCTGTTCTTTTTCTTATATTAGCTGCATTGACCCGCTTTCATTTCTCACAAGCTCCTACAGATGTTTGGAGGCATCTTCAGCCACCTTCAGGCAGCCTGCCTGGGATGCCGTCATCCCCAGGACTCCTTATCCCAGCCCTTTTCCTTTCCACTACCTCCCACTTAGCCTTTAGGATTCCCCACAGGGCACTCTGTGGACTCCCAGAATCACTAGCACAACACTTGATCTCAATGTATTATAATTATCTATGATTATTTATAATAATCTATAATATTTACATTCTTTCCCTTTAAAAGAAACCTCTTAATGTGGAACCTGACTGACTCCATTTTGTACTGACTGACTCCATCTTGTACATGGTTTAAAACTTTGCAGCCCCCACTCTGCCCCTCCCCTCACATATTGTTACAGGCCCCTTAGCACATACACCCTGCAGGAACAGAAAGGTTAAGTTTAGAGTTGCAAGACCTTGGAAACTCCCAGTCTGGATGCAACACCAGCTCTTCTTAAAGGCCCTTTTGTGCCTTCCCTATAAACTCTAATCTGGCAAGTCTTGCTTCTGTAATTACTTGGCTCTTAGGCCCCCAACCCCACTGAAAGCACAAGTTAAAAATCCTGCTCCACTGCTTTTCTGAGCCGAGAGATTCTTTTGGGTATGAACCCACTCTTGGTGCCAGCTAGTAAAGGACCCTAAAACTCTGTGGGACTCTGTGCTGGCATAATTCTCTATAATTCCACTCGCGTTTGAGTACAACATTAAGAGCAGGGGTCTTATGTCTTATTTATTTGTTAATTCTCACCATCTTGCCCAGAGTAGACCTTAAATTAATGTTAGTAGGAATGTCAGTGAATGAATGAACACAGTAACTTGTAATACTTTTTTTCTTTTCTACTCCCAACTTGCACTTGAAGTCACTGGGAAACCAGTACTTCTTGGATATACTCAATGCCCTGGGAAAATTACTTATCTGTAAAATGGGATGATGACACTTAAGAACTTCATAGGGAGGTCTGAAGATTAAGTGAGAGAATGCATGAAAGTTATTATCATTTTCACCGTATGAAAAGTCAAGCCTCAGGTGGTGCCTGTGGCTCAAGGAGTAGGGTGCTGGCCCCATATGCTGGAGGTGGTGGGTTCAAACCCAGCCCCAGCCAAAAACTACCAAAAAAGAAAAAAAAAAAAATCAAGCCTCTGGGAGAGGAACAGCCATGCAACACCAAGAGGACACCTGTGGCCCCGTGTATTAGCATCTGGTCTATGCTATGCCTGAGGCCAGTGGAGATTTGGATTAATTGGTCTGGGCTGTAGCCAGGGTATCTACTTTTAGTTTTCCAAGTGAGTCTAATGTTCAGCTGGGATGAGAATGAGGGGTGGTAAATGTTCTGAGCTAGGTGGATCTAGGGCTCAGGATGGCAGCCTGGACTGGAACCTGAGGTGGCTGACACCCAGAGTGTGGACAAAGTAGTGTACAGAGAGGGTGTAGAGTGAGGAGAGAAGGAGGGGGAAGAAGGATGAAGGACAGACATCTGAAAACAGACAAAGGTGAGTAGGTGTCGGTAGGCAGAGATGGAGGTAGGACAGGGCTGAGTAGGGCAGAGGCCATGGGGGCAGGAAACTGTCTAGGGGTAGTTGGGAGGGAAGATGCCAGGAACCCCTCTGAGATAGACCCCAGAAAACATTCTTTCCTCTCTTCCTAAACAGCTTGATTGCAAGTCAAGGTTGACTCTTAACTATGGACAACAGGATCTCAGAGAGGTTGCTGATTACCAGGAACCAGAAAGGAAAACGTTTGCTTTTTAGAAGCTCATAATAAGAAGGCTGAAGCTAAACTTTTCAAAATCTCCCATGGCCCTGCCCGATTCCTCACTATTCCATGAGAGTGTGGTGTATGTTGAAAACAGGCACAAAGATGTGGTTTCTATTTTGGGGAGTCCAGATGAGTGACTGGAAAACTTTTTGTCACCTTCTACCACTCTGAAGGTAAAAACTGTCATGTTCATCTCTGAATCTTCTCTCTGCTATACAAGCCAGCATAGGTGTGCCTTGACTGCTAAGTTTATGCCATAAGTACTTGGAGCCTGTAGCTCAGCGGCTAATGCACCGGCCACATACACTGGGGCTGGCAGGTTTGAACCTGACCCAGGCCTGCCAAACAACAATGATAACAACAACAACAATCAAAATATACATATATATATTTATATAGCCGGGCATTGTGGCAGGCGCCTGTAGTCCCAGCTACTTGGGAGGCTGAGGCAAGAGAATCGCTTAAGTCCAAGAATTTGAGGTTGCTGTGACCTGTGATGCCATGGCACTCTACCAAGAGCAACAATGAGACTCTGTCTCCAAAAAAATAATAATAATAATTTATGCCATAAATAAATAAAAGAATCATAGCAGCAGCTTTGGTCCTAGAACAAGCAGCATGAAAGGCACTGAACTTGGATTCATGGGCTCACATAGGATGTGGGTTAAAGAATCACTCAGCAAATATTTACTGGCATAACACCAGCCACAGACAAAGCTCTGTCCTTAGACCTTAAACTCTGCTGGGGGAGATAGACATTGATCAAATGGCCATGCAAATAAACATGAAATGATAACTTTGATGCTCCGAAGGAGGGGTACGTGGTGCTGAGAGCCTCTCTCAGGAGTCTGACATAGGCCAGGGGGTAGGGTACCATGAAGTACAAGCAGGAGTTAACTATAGGAAGAACATGTTGGGCATAGGAGCAGCATGTGCAAAAGTCTTGTGGCAAAAATGAGACATAGCAGTGACTAAACGTCCACCTATACTTCTATTTTATTTTTTTTCAGATTTTGGCTGGGGCTGGGTTTGAACCCGCAACCTCCGGCATATGGGGCTGGCTCCCTATTCCTTTGAGCCATAGGTGCCGCTCCATCCACCTATAATTCTTGTACATCCAATCCAATAGCAAATTTTCTTGATTCTACCTTAAAAATATATCTAGAATCTGAATACTTCTCATCTTTTTCACTTAAACCACCCTAGACCAAGAACCATCATCTACTTGGATCATGTCTACAACTGCCTAACTCATGTCCTTGCCCCCATCCCATAATCTATTCTCTGCACATAAGCCCGCTAACACATAACTCAGACCATGCCCAACTCAGCACAAAACAAGGGCCCAGTATAATCTGGTTCCCCTCCCAACCCACCCCTCTTTATCAAAACATCTAACTCACAGCTTTTTGCACTGACTATTCCCTCTGTTGGAACACTCTTCCCCAGGTATCATGTGGCTCCTTCCCCGACCTTGGGCAGCTTCTCTGACCACCCTATTTAATGGTGCATCCCCTTCCCTGCTTTTACCCTCTGAACTCTCTCCTCTTCCTCCCCTTCATTCCCTGCCCCTCCCCTCCCCTCCTCTTCTTTTATTTGTATTTATTTATTTATTTATTTATTTGAGACAGAGCCTCAAGCTGTCACCCTGGGTAGTGCCATGGCATCACAGCTCACAGCAACCTCCAACCCCTGGGCTCAAGCAATTCTCCTATCTCTGCTTCCCAAGTAGCTGGGACTATAGGTGCCCACCACAACGTCCGACTAGTTTTCTTCTTTTATTTTTTTGAGACAGGGTCTCACTCTATTGCTGAGGCTAGGGTGTCAGCCTTGCTCCCAGCAACCTCAAACTCCTGAATCAAGCAATCCTCTTGCCTCAGTCTCCCAATTAGCTGGGACTACAGGTGCCTGCCACAATGCCTGGCTAATTTTTTAATTTTTCGTAGGTACAGGGTCTTGCCCTTGCTCAGGCTGGTCTTGTACTCTTGAGCTCAGTGATCCTCCTACTTTGGCCTCTCAGAGTGCTAGGATTACAGGTGTGAGTCACCACACCCGGTCAGAATTTATTTTTCCTTATCACACTTTTCACCATCTGACATGCAGTATTTTACCTATTTATTATCTATTTTTTCCCACTGGTATGTAAGCTACCTGAGGATATACATTCTTCTCAAATTTTTTCATGCTGTATTATAGCATCTGTAACAGTACTTGGCACACACCAGGTACTCCGTAAATATTTCTGGAATAAATGAGTACCGCATATACCCAAGTATAAGCCAACCCGAGTATAAGCCGACCCCCTTAATTTTACCCTAAAAACTGGGAAAACTTAGTGACTCGAGTATAAGCCGAGGTAAATTTCAAAAATAAAAATATATACCCAAAACAAATTTTGTGCCAAAAAAACTCGGCTTATACTCGAGTATGTACGGTAAGTGTGGCCTTTAATCACCTATCCTTAGTAACCAGCTATTATCTGGTGAATAGGCTATCCACAAGTAATTGTGATAAATGCTTAGGTAAGCACAATCTCCTAAAATCATTCTTAATAACGTTTTGTGTCTTCTACCTGTGGTGTCCTAGGGGCGGGGCCAGGGCTTGTTATTTCCTTTGTACTTAAATAGTAGAAGCTGAAGTGCAGAGAGGTTAAAAAGTTAAAGCTGAACAGAACTTTGGTTTTCTGATTTGACGTGTGAAGAGTTTAGAAGTTGTCACTCCTTTCCTGCCACCAAGGAAAAAGCTGAACAAACTGAATGTCAACAACGGAAATTCAGGGGTCCTCAAACTGCAGCCTGCGGGCCACATGAGGCAGTGTGATTGTATTTGTTCCCGTTTTGTTTTTTTACTTCAAAATAAGATATGTGCAGTGTGCATAGGAATTTGTTCATACTTTTTTTTTTTTTTTTTTTAACTAAATGTCCCTCCAATGGTCTGAGGGACAGTGAACTGGCCCCTGTTTAAAAAGTTTGAGGATGCCTGCAAGACAAAGGGCAAACTGCTGCCCTGAAAACTGAACAGACAGGTGAATCTGTGTAATCACAGCTTGTGAGATGCAGCTCAGGGCTAGAGCCAGTACCAGTGGTTCTCAACCTTCCTAATGCTGCAGCCCTTTAATACAGTTCTTGTGGGTCGAGACCCACAGGTTGAGAACTGCTGCTTTAAACTGTAATTGATGAATTGAAGGAGGCTCAGTGTAGGCTAGCTTGAGAGTTTAAAACTCCCAGAGGCCCAGTCTTAGGCGGCCCAGCCACACTTTCGCAAGTTCTACTTCCAGGACCCCTACCAGAGTCTCCCTGTGAACATTAGAGGATAATCTTCTCATGCTTCTGGCACAGGAAGGAGAAAAGTAACCACTTTGAAATAGCCTAAAGTTCTGTTTTCTTTACTAAGGCCTGCTTTCAAGGAAGATTATTTTACCAGAGGCTAGCTGACTGGGGTTTACCGAAGTTAACAGACAGGGAACTAACCAGCTCAGCCTCACTAAAACACAGAGACTAATCATAGTACTAATCACCACATCAATAGCTAACTGAGTAACAGCGATAATGCTGTTAAAGAACTATAAGCCTCAGTCCTTTTTTAAGGAGACTCAGGGAAACAAACAAACAAACAAACAAAAAAACCCCAACCCCCCCCAAGACAGGAAAGGAGACAAAAACCAAGAACACTATAGAAAATTGTAGCCTCTGACAGCAAAGCTACAGCAAACAGTAAATACAGCCTATCTCTCAGCCGATGAACATGAAACCCTGCAATAACTGTGCACCAAAAAAAATTATAATGCATGCTAAAAGGCAAAAAACACGGTCTTAAAAGACAAAGCAAGCATCAGAATCAGAGAAATTCTGCAATTATCAAAACGAGAATTTAAAATAACTATGATTAATATGCCAAAGACCCTAAGGTAAAAAGTGGTCAACATGCAAAATCAGGTGGGTGATATAAGCAGAGAGATAGAAACTAAAAGAAATAACCAAAGGGAAATGCTAGAAATCAAAAACACTGTAACAGAAATGAAGAATGCCTTTGATGGGCTCATCAGTAGATTAGTAGACCAGACACAGTAAAGAAAGAAATCAGTGAGCTTGAAGATGGGTCAAAAGAAACCTCATAAACTGAAATGCAATGGCAATAAGAATGAAAAACAAATAAAAAAACAAATAAAAAACACCAGCAAAGTATATCCTACAACTGGGGAACAATATTAAAATGTGTAACATATGCAGCAGGCAGAAAATCTGTGAAAGATATAGAACTGAACAGCACCATCAACCAACTGTAACTGACATTAACACTTCATTCAACAACAGCAGAATGCACATTCTTCTTAAGCTCACATGGAACATTAACCAAAATAGAGCACATTCTAGGACACATACAACACTTTTTTTTAATTAGTTTTTTTTTTGTTGTTGTTGTTTTGTTTTGTTTTTCGAGACTGAGTCTCATTTTGTCACCCTCCGTAGAGTACCATGGCATCACAGCTCACAGCAACCTCAAACTCTTAGGCTTAATTGATTCTCTTGCCTCAGCCTCCCAAGTAGTTGGGACTACAAGTGCCTGCTGCAACACCTGACTATTTTTTTGTTGCAGTTGTTTAGCTGGCCCAGGCCAGGTTTGAACATTCTCTTGCCTCATCCCAGCTATTTGGATGAGGCAAGAGAATCAATTAAGCCTAAGAGTTTGAGGTTGCTGTGAGCTGTGATGCCATGGCAAAAACTATAAAACTTCTAGAGGAAGGGTAGAGCCTGTGGCTCAGTGGGTAGGGCGCTGGCCCCATATACTGAGGGTGGTGGGTTCAAACCCGGCCTGGCTGAATTGCAACAAAAAAATAGCCGGGCGTTGTGGTGGGTGCCCGTAGTCCCAGCTACTTGGGAGACTGAGGCAAGAGAATCACCTAAGCCCAGGAGCTAGAGTTTGCTGTGAGCTGTGATGCCACAGTACTCTGCTGAGGGTGATAAAGTGAGACTCTGTCTCAACCAAAAAAATAAGTTCTAGAAGAAAATATAGGAGAAAAGCTTGGTGACCTTGGCTTTGCCAATGTTTTCATATACAATACCAAAAGTATTGTATATCCATTAAAGAAAAAAGTTGATAAGCTGGACTTCATTAAAATTAAAACCTCTGTTCTGTGAAAGATACTGTTAAGAATGAAAAGAGAAGCCACAAACTGGAAGAAAATCTTCAAAACATATTTGATAAAGGATCATACCCCAAATACATAAAGAATTCTTAAAATCTGGCTCAGCGCCTGTGGCTCAAGTAGCTAAGGCACCAGCCACATACACCTGAGCTGGCAGGTTCAAAACCAGCCCCGCCAAACAACAATGATGGCTGCAACCAAAAAATAGCCGGGCATTATGGCAGATGCCTGTAATCCCAGCTACTTGGGAGGGAGAGGCAGGAAAATCGCTTGAGCCCAGGAGTTGGAGGTTGCTATGAGCTGTAATGCCACGGCACTCTACCCAGCGTGACAGCTTGAGGTTCTGTCTCAAAAAAAAAAAAAAAAAAAAAGAATTCTTAAAACCTAACAACATGAAAAACAACCCAATTAAAAAGTGGGCAAAAGATCTAAACAAACACCTCAACAAGGAATATATGTGATGACAAGTAAATACATGAAAATATTTTCTTTTCTTTTGAGACATTATATATCAACATTATATATCACTAGGGAATTGCAAACTATTACTTTTTAAATCTTTTTACTCATCAAGGAAATGCAAATTAAGGTAACTGCAAATTAAAACAAAAACACTATACCACTCCATGCTATTAGAATGGCTAAAATTCCAAACACCGACAACACCAAATGCTGGCAAGAACATGAAGCAACAGGAATTCTTATTTATTGCTGGTGGGAATGCAAAATAGTAAAGCCATTTTGGAAGACAGTTTGACAGTCTTTCCAATGCTAAACATAGTAATCACATTTAGAAAAATAGTTGAACAGTATGTCCACACAAAAACCTGCACATGAAATGTTCACTGCAGCTTCACATATAATTGCCAAAATTCAGAAACAACCAAGATGTGCTTCAATAGATGAATAAACTGGTATAATCATATAAGGAATATTATTCAGTGACAAAAGAAATGAGCTACCAAATCAAGCTGTGAAAAGACATGAAGGAAACTTAAACGCATACTGCTAACTGAAGAAGCCAGTCTCAAAAGGCTACATACTATATGATTGCAACTGTATTACCTTCTGGAAAAGGGAAAATAACAGAAAAGTTAAAAAGATCAGTGGGTGGAAGGTAGTAGGAAGAATGGAGGAGCACAGGAGGTTTTTAGGACAGTGAAACTGTTCTGCATGATATTTTAAGGGTGGATACGAGGATGTCATTGTACATTTAGCAAAACCCATAGACCTGTACAACATAAAACAATCAATTATAATGTGACTAGGGACTTTAGTTAACAATAAATTGTCAATATAGGGTTTGCGATGATAAATGTATACCAATGCAAGACTTTAACAAGAGATTAAACAGGAACAAAGAATGTACAAAAGAATTCTGTATTTTGTGTTTAATGCTTTTGTAAATTTAAAACTGCAGAAGGCCCCAGAGGCTGTTGAGTGGGTCTCTCTCCCTCGTAACAGCAGCCTGCGGTCCCAGAGGTGGGAGAAAGACGCCCTAATACCTACTTGGGCGCTTTAAACACTGCCAGACAAGGCCCACCAACTGTAGGAGTGAGGTGATGGGAGCCTCGACTCTTCCAGTCTGTAGGGTTAGGGGGACCAGCTCCGGAAGGGGGACCGGGAGTTCCGGGAAGTGGACCTGCCGCGGGGAGCAGTTCCGGTTCTGCCTCTCCGAGCGGCGCGAGAGACTCCGCGGCAGAGCTCGGAGGGGAGCGCTGGTCAAGCGGCCTAGAGTTCGAGTTCTCACTGTGCTGTCAACTACTATATGCGCCTTCTGCACCTCATTAACCCTAGTACCTGGCGGAAAAGTGTCTGCCTGGAGGAAGGCGGGAGTATGAGTGAAGATTCGCCAGACTAAGGAAGAGACCTCGCTCTGAGTCCCGCACAGGGTGAGCGTCCGGTCAGCGGCAGCGCGCGGGCTGGCGTGTGCGCGCAGGCTCCGGGCCATGCCGCGGGCTCCAGCGAGCACCCCCAGCTCCGGCCCGGCCCCTCCGCTCGCCCGGGCACTTACAGAGGTCTCTGAGCTCCTCCCTTCTAGGACAGCCGCGGCGCGGGCACCCCTTCCGGTCGTCTGTACGCGTTGCCCCGGCAACCGTCACCAGGGAAACCAGCAACGCCACTCTTGTGACGTCAGCGCGTCTCTACAGGGGCCGAGAGCGCCTGGACTTGTGAAAGCGGCAGAGGCGCCAACAGCCCAGGACGGTGAGGAAGTAGGCGAGGTGGGCTGGCTGGGAGAAGGCATCGAGCGCTTGAGACTTTAAATTTTTTGGAGTATATATTTTAAAAGTTTTGTGGCCCAAACGTTCTTTACAGACATGCACATTCCACTGTCCTGCAGGAAGTGAAAGGTGAACAATCGCACCATGAAATTTAACGTAGCCGTTAAGATATGGTTGAAAAATGTAAGAGTCTGAGGACGAATGATTATATTATGATGGTGAATGAAAACAGGAGGACGCAAGACAGCAACGCTACATAAAAAAAGTGCGTTTTCAAAGTACGCACAAAAAACTAAAATATTAGGGTGGTAGAATTGCAGTGCTGTTTTTATTTTTGCACTTGAGAAGATCTCTCTTTATATATGCAGAAATATATGTATATATATAATTTTTTAAGGCATTTTGCAATTTAAGATACTACTACGTGGAGGCGGGACATAATTATAAGAGGGACTTTACCTAACAAATGCAATCAGTGTAACCTAATTATTTGTGCTCTCAATCAATCCCAAACAATAAAAAAAAAGATATTACTACATTTCAGGCTATATAGGGGTTGGAGGAAAATTTCTAGGAAAGATGATCCAAGGAAGTTTTCCATATATTTATCTAGGCTTTTATAATTTGAAAATCTTGATATCTAATCGTTGTGGTTTTTCCATTTTCCTTCCTTATAAGGTGAATACCCCGTAGACATACCTGAGAAGACGCAGCACCATGTTATGGAAATAGGTGTAGTGGGCTGGATGGAAAAGAGCATCATGTGCTTGAGACTTTAAATCTTGTGCACTTTAGAATACTTTTAAAGTAATTAACATGGTTTCCCCCCCTTTTTTTATTATTAAATCATAGCTGTGTACATTAATGCGATCATGGGGCACCATACACTGGTTTTATAGAACGTTTGACAGATTTTCATCACACTGGTTAACATAGCCTTCCTGGCATTTTCTTAGTTACTATGTTAAGACATTTATATTCTACATTTAGTAAGTTTCACAAGTACCCTTGTAAGATGCACTGTAGATGTGATCCCATCAATCACCCTCCGCCCATCCTCCCCCTCCCCTTCCCTCCCTCTCCCCCTTCCCCATATTCTTAGGTTATAACTGGGTTATAGCTTTCATATGAAAGGCATAAATTAGTTTCATAGTAGGGCTGAAGACATTGGATACATTTTCTTCCATTCTTGAGATACTTTACTAAGAAGAATATGTTCCAGCTCCATCCATGTAAACATGAAAGAGCGAAAGTCTCCATCTTTATTTAAGGCTGCATAATATTCCATGGTGTACATATGCCACAATTTTTAGTCCATTCATGGATCGAGGGGCACTTGGGCTTTTACCATGACCCAATTATGAATTGGGCTGCAATAAACATTCTGGTACAAATAGCTTTGTTATAATGTGATTTTGGGGGCAGTGCCTGTGGCTCAAAGGAGTAGGTGCCGGCCCCATATGCCGAAGGTAGTGGGTTCAAACCCGACCCCAGCCAAAAACTGCAAAAAAAAAAAAAAATACTATAATGTGATTTTTGGTCTTCTGGGTATATACCTAGTAGAGGAATTATAGGATTGAATGGCAGGTCTATTTTAGATCTCTAAGTGTTCTCCAAACATCTTTCCAAAAGGAATGTATTAATTTGCATTTCCACCAGCAGTGTAGAATGTATTAATTTGCATTTCCACCAGTAGTGTTCCCTTTTCTCCACATCCATGCCAACATCTCTGGTCTTGGGACTTTGTGATATGGGCTAATCTTACTGAAGTTAGATGATATCTCAAAGTAGTTTTGATTTGCATTTCTCTGATGATTAAGGATGATGAGCATCTTTTCATGTGTCTGTAGGCTTGCACCTGTCTTCTTCAGAGAAGTTTATCTTCAAGTCCCTTACCCAGCCTGCGATGGGATCACTTGTTCTTTTCTTGCTAATATGTTTGAGTTCTTTGTGGATTCTGGTTATTAAACCTTTGTTGGAGACATAACCTGCAAATATCTTCTCCCAATCTGAGGGCTGTCTGCTTGCTTTACTTACTGTGTTCTTGGCTGTGCAGAAGCTTTTTAGTTTGATCAGGTCCCAGTAGTGTACTTTTGAAGCTGCTTCAATTGCCCGGGGGTCCTCCTCATAAAATATTTGCCCAGACTGATTTCTTCAAGTGTTTTCCCTGCACTCTCTTCTAGTATTTTTATAGTTTCATGTCTTAAGTTTAAATCTTTAATCCAGTGAGAGTCTATTTTAGTTAATGGTGAAAGGTGTGGGTCCAGTTTCAGTCTTCTACCGATTGCCAGCCAGTTCACCCAGCACCATTTGTTAAATAGGGAATCTTTTCCCCACTGGGTGTTTTTAATTGGCTTGTCAAAGATCAAATAACGGTAAGTAGCTGGGTTCATCTCTTGGTTCTCTATTCTGTTCCAGACATCTACTTCTCTGTTTTTGTGCCAGTACCATGCAGTTTTGATCACTATTGATTTATAGTATAGTCTGAGGTCTGTTTGATCCTAACTCTGCTGTTACCTGCATTGAGTAGGGTGAAGCCAAGTATTTCTGGATGTCCCATAAGTGTCCTACCTGGGTCATTGAAATATTTATTTAATTGGATCTGAACACCAAATTTAAGATGCAGGGAAATGTTTATGATCATTTAAAAAAAAATAAACTGATGCAAAATCTATATTAAAAGTACAATAGATAGTCTGCATCATTTTCCAAACTATTTTGGGGAATGATAAATGCTATTCTCAAAACAGACCCTTATTCTTAACTAGGCTTCAGCTAACAGTCTTAGATGGCATGTATTGGAATACCATACAAAGAAATAACACTGTTGAGATTCTAAGGGCATGACCATTTTCGAACTTTTAAATGAATTACTATTCTTCGTCTTGATTGATTGTTGCAAAGGTGACAATCCCCCCACAACATATTTGTAACGTAGGTATATGTGTATATACATACATCCCCACATCATAACTTCTTTCTCATCCAATTTATCATGAAGTCTGAGTTAAAAAGTTAAGTTGCCAGGTTATTTATATACTTGCTTTATTCCCCATTACCCAGCAATAATTGGCTGATACTGGATTTAGTTCGTTGTTTTAATTTATAAAAGTACCATTTGGAGAAAAATTCAACTGAAAATGTGATGATGTATATAGTATGTGTTACTTTGTGTACTTAACTCTGCTCCTAATTATCTAGGGAGACTGATGTGAATTTTGGAAGCAAGAGGAAAAAAACTCCTCTTTTTTTTTTTTTTTAATGCCATGTTTTTTATAAAGAGTAGAAATTGATATGTCCTAAAATAAGAACTTAATAAAGGATGGAAATCCCTTTTGTCTAAAAAAAAAAAAAATTCAATACAAATTCAAGGCAAAGAATTGCCTACAATTTCACGTCTAAACATATTTGTCCACTTAATCTTCTATTTGCTGTCCATGTATGTGTATCCAAGATTTTATGTATTTTCAGCAATGTTTTAAATAGAATTTACATACTGCATTTTTATTTCACATTATTTTATGAATCTTCTCTTCCTTGCTCCCTTTCTTTCTCTCCTATTCAGCCCTTCAACATAAGGAGTGTTAATAGGCACCCACCACATATTTTTTTAACCTTTCTAATTATAAAAATTATCTCTGAAAATTTAGTTTTGTTTTGTTTTTTTAAACAAAATTGTACTTATATTTTATATGTTTGTTCCCACTGAATACATCAAGATTTTTCTAGATCAGTAAGTAAAGAGCAAATATGTTTTAATAGCAACAAATTAATTCATAGCATGAATAAACAGTAGTTGATCCAATCATTCCTCCATTGATGACATTCATAGCATTTCCACTATAAATAATGTTGGGAAATATCCTTTTTTCAATGGATCTTTATGTGCTGGTACTTTCATTTCTATAGAATAGCTTCCACTTGGTACTTTAAAAATTATAATTTTAACTAAAGCAGAAGCTCCATACATGAATGGGGGATTGAGAGTTACCTGGGTAAATCATGCATAAAATAGACTTATTTAAATATTTGTGGATAGGTCATGAACAAGAGTATTTTCCTCCCATTTCAATTATCTGGAAAACTGTCTTGGTTACACTTTTGCTTTCTAGATAACCATATAACAACATGGCTTGATTATCAATTCCCAGCATAGAATTAAAAGAATGGGCTCTCTGCCAATGAATTATTGATATATTCCCAAAAGTCATATTGCTATTTTTTAAGCTTTTTCACAAAAATTTATTACTTACTTTTATATTCGTTTCGCTTATGTTTTCCTCTCCCCACTGCCCCTTGTTCTCACCTACCCATAACCCTCAGTGAAAAAAAGAAGAAAGTGAAGCCGCCCAGGACTCTGATCAGGGAAGATGGGAGAGCCCTGAATGTAAATGAACCCAAGTGAGTGAAAAAGAAAAGAAAATAGACACTTAAAGAGGCAAAATTTGTGGTGTTGGCCAACTGTTGCTTCAATTCTAGGTTTGCTCTGCAAAGAATATACTGGCTGCTTTTAAGTTTGATGAGTTTAATGATAATACCATTTTGTGTATCTTTAAAAGCATAACATCTATTATGTTTTCAAGTGGATAATTTTCTTGGCATCCAGAAAATGATCTTAACATATAGAAATGTTTTTATGAATCTCAGAGAACTTTGGACCATATATGGTTTTATATCTGAAAATTGCTGCTGTGTTATTGTGTTTATGAATTCTTAAAACTTTGCCCTGAAAATGTGTTGAGCAGATTGAGAATGCTGAAACATCCCCTCCACATCTACTTGCTACTCATTCGAGAGCTTAAGGGAAGAAATTGATTTAAATACCTCAGTTAATTTAATGAGAGGAAAAATAGTCAAACTGAAAATCTTCAAGTATAGTAGTACCTGAGGTATCCTTTCTGTCTAATAGTTTAACTAGAAAGCAGGGAAGATGGGCCTTTTGCGGTCAAAATATAGACCCAAATGCCTATAGACTAAATCTCCCTTGGTTGTATTACTTAAACCTGTTCACTTTTATCATTTCATTTGCTGTGTCATTATCATGGCGAACATCTTTGGCTCTCTTGTCCTTTTCCACTTTCCATTATCCTCACCTCACAAAGCCCAGTCCTGTTTAATCTCTCCTCTACCCACCCTGGGCTGGTCCTCCCACGTGGCTGGAGGAAACAATTTATGTCTATTCACTGGTCATAGGCTGTAAGTTCATGGCCACAGATCTCCAATGGACTCTGGCCATCTCCTGGTATCTTCCTGGGCAGTCCCTGCCTCTGCTCTTCTGTAGAGCAGACTCTGTATTATACAACCCCTTTCTCTCACATGACCTTACCTATCTGCGAGGGAGGCTGAAAACTGTAGACTGCTCTCAAACCTTTTCCTCTTTCCGTGCCTCCACCACTCCCTGCCCCTTCCACAGTCTTAACTGTGACCCTTCCACAGTCTTAACCGAGGACATTATTTCTTATTTCATTGAGAAAACAGAAGCAATCGGTTTTCTTTTCCTCCCAGCAGCAGTTAATTACGATGCCTGGGCTTGTCCCGAATATCCTCTTCTCTCTGGCTGCTCCGGGTGAACTTCCTATCACAAGTCAGTCTCTGCTGGCCCCCGATCCCGTTCCCTCTCCTGTCAAGGACTCGGCTTCTCAGTTATCCCTTCTCTTCACTCTGCTGGATCAGTCTTACCCACATATAAACAAATTATAATAACCTCCATGTTAAAAGAAAAAACAACTTCCCTTCCTCGGTTTCCCTTCCTGCCTCAGCTCTATTTCCCTGCCCGGACTTCGTAGCTGAAGTTTCTAACAAGGTTGTCTGTCTTCAGCTTCCGTCTCATACTTCCACTCCTTGAAACTTCTGTGCACTCCGTCCTGCTGAGGCTTAGTCCCATCTCTGCTATGCTCATTGTTCAAACCTCAGTCCCTGTCTCACGTGACCTGGCAGATTTGGATCAAAGCGATCATTACCTTCTTTCTTAAACTATTTTTTTTTTTTCCCTTTTACTTCTGATTTTTCTTCTGTGTTACTGGCAGCTCATTATTTATACTTTGCTGGATCCTTTTTATTTTGCCTCCTGAGTACTTTGGGGCAAATTCCTCAGCTGTCTTCTCTTTCCACTCTTCAGGGCTCTCACCAAATCTCGTGGCTTGAAAGACTATCTTTACGTTCTTCACAGCATGATCCAACCTCTTCCCTGAGCTCAAGGTCTGTCTATTCACTTAGCTCTTTGCTGTCACTGTGTAGAAACAATTATAAAATAGTTACTGCATAACTTATCATGACCAGCACAGGACTCCTGATGCCTTCCCTCTCTGCCGTGTTGAGAGGTGTTGCATGTTTTCCATCTCAGTAACGAGCATCTGCTCATTTGTCAAGACCCCAAACCTTGGATTCATTCTTGATTCTTCTCTCTTATTTTATCAGTGAGCCCTATGAACTCTCCCTTCAATATTACCCAAACCCAGCAGCCTCTCGTTAACTCCACCACCACCGGCTCAGAGTGAGCCAACACTTCCCCTTGCCTGGACACTTTCAGTATTTTGTTAAGTAGCCCCCATGGTTTATCATCTGACTGCCTAAAATCTATTTTATTCAGCTGAATAAAGAGAAAGGAAAGAAAGAAAGGATGCACATTCCCTTTTTTAGGAGACATTCTTTGGAAAGTATTATACAACCCCTTTCTCTCACATGACCTTACCCAGCTGCAAGGGAGGCTGAAAATTGTAGATTTTATTCTATATCCTATTGTTGTAGAATAAAGCAGTCAAAATCATGGTTCTTTTCACTGAGGATAAAGGGGGAACAGATACTAGGTGATGAATAGTTGTCTTTCCATAGAAGACCCCTCTGAAATTACCTGTTAAGTGATCAAGGAGAGAATTCAAGTTGGATGGTTGGGGAATTGAGAAATAAGCAGTCAAGGCAGATGAAACAGCACATGGAAAGGTTCCTGAGATGAGATAAAATCATGCCTGGGTCCTGGGAGATGCTGAGGAAGTCCCACATGGTTGGGTTGTTGGGAGCAATGAGATAGTGCCTGCCACAAACAGAGTCACTGCTCACAGCCAAAGCTGACTGTACTTTTTCCCAAACAGTTTATCTTATGTTCCTTAATATTGTTGGGTTATAATTTTATAGAATAATACAGGGTGTCCATGAAGTTCATGTGCAACTTAAAAGAGGTTTACATTGTAAATTGCACACGAACTTTATGGACACCCTGCATAATAAGTGAAATGTTCAAGAAAATTGACCAGGTAATTCTGAATAGTCAGTTGCTAGTGTGGAAGGTGGACCTAGGACCCAGCCACAGGATTCAGTCGAAAGACTTAGGGCTGTGAAATCCTGTCTATCCAGCGTCCTGCAGCCTCTTCCCCAGCTGTGCCAAACCCCCCAAACCTCCATGCCTCGTCTATAGAACAGAGGCAATAGACAACGAGAGGTCCCAGCCTTTCCCCAGGCGATGGAAAGGTCCACAGTGAAAGGAGAACAAAGATGGAAAAACCACAGAAGGAGGACAGGACTGTGTAAAACTTGCAGAATACAATGCTGGGTAAAGTGGAGGCTAATACAACCTTTAGTTTTCTATAAATAATTCTGGTTATTTTAGTTTGTTTCCAGCAAACACATGAAATGGAAAAGAAAACTTTAGCCACCAGATGTCTCTAGCTCTGCACCAAAGCTAATTTTTTGTATGTAATTTACCTTAAGACTTTCAGATTTAAACAACATAAGCATAACTATTTTATTAATATCTTGTGCATTTCTTTTGAAATTTCAAAATTAACATCAAATTTTTATTATATAATTATCAAAATAAGTTTGTCATTGGAGATTATTATGTAATTATCATCAACTTTATTTTTAATTATGTGATGAGGTTATTTTACAGTATCCTAAAGATTTCATCTTTTTTTTTCCCAAATGAATTATTCCTAGACTTGAATTCTCTTTGAAAGATGATGAAAAACATAACCAGATCATCTTGGACCTTGCTGTCTATAGGTAAAGACATTTTATTTACTGACATTTCTGCCTGTTTTCCTTCATAGTAGTGATCTTTTGAGTTCTGAAACATTTTGAAATGGAATTTTATTTGTCATGTGCTTAAATGAAGAGTGGATTTTTTAAGACAGAGCTTGCCATGATTTTTAAAAACATGAATATGAACGGAAAAGTAAATAAACTCAAAAATGCTTGGCTATGAAGTCTGGAATGGCTAAGGCAGAGTTTAAATAATCCTCAGAGCCCTGCTCTTTTCTAGTGCTGGTACCATAAGGATCCCCCCTGCTCTCTGCTGTTAAATTCCTCTCTGTTTTCCCAGTATGCTTTGCTGTACTAACAAGCATCAGGTGGGCGGCTCCCCTCCCTCAGTCTCATTTTAGAGACCTGGGGTGCACCAAGCAGCTGCTTGGCCACAGGCAGATGCTTCTTCCCTGCTGCTCTCTCACATCGTGAAAGACTTCTCACCCTTTCTTTATTCTGGGGAGCCAGGGGGGTCACAACCATTCTGCTTGCTCCTCAGCACCACAGCTAGACCCTTTTCCCTCTCACCTTCCTGAAATGCCACTCACACCCTCGCCTATACCACTCTCTGCCTCTCGTCATGGGAGTCACCTATAAACACCAGGTCAGTCTGCCTCGTTCCAGGATTTTAGGTTCTGGCTCACTGTCTGAGATCCTTGTGGTGTGCTCAGTGTCCACTTGCGACATCTCAGGGACCACTGGCGTGTGCTTCCCTTTTCCTGTATTGCTCATACCTGAGCTGTCCTGGAGGCGTGCTGCCTCACGTCCTTCAGGCCTCTGTTCAGAAGTCACCTTACTGAAGAGGCCTCACCGTCCAACAAAACCCAATTCCTACCTTTGCCCCAGAACTTCCTTCTATGTCTCCTCGCCTTTTCACAAAGTTTAAAATTTTGTGGTCAAGTCACTCTGTTCTGTTTGTTCTTCTATGGGTATCTCTTGCATGAAAAATAGTGCCTGGCCCCTGTGAGATGCTCAATCCATACAAGAATGAATGAATGAATATTGATGGTGGGACTGTGACGTTTTTATGCATGAATTATAATAAAAGCTTTTCTCTTTTTAATGCCTTTTTGTCTGCTCTATTTTATTTATTCTCTCAGTTACCCTGGGCGGTAGGAAGGATTGTTTTCCTGGAATTACCCACAAGAGGATAAATGTTCAGAGGATAAGTCTTGTCAAAGGAAACTGATTGGAGGACCCTGAATATAAACCCCAGGTCTTCCTCTAACTTTGCTTTTGTAATTGTAGTAAAATACACGTAACTTAAAATTCATCATTTCAACTATTTCAAATTGTACAACTCAGTAATAAATTCACAGTGTTGTGCAACCCTTACCACTGTCCAGTTGCATAAAATGTTTATTATCCCCAAAGAGCCCTCATATTCAGTTGGCAGTGACTTCCCTTTCTCCCTCCCATGGCAACCACTGGCCTGCTTTCTGTCTCTGTAGACTTGCCTGTTCTGGATACTTCACATAAATGAAGTCAGAGAAAATGCAACCTTTGGTCTGGCTTCTTTCACTTCTGTAAGGTCTTCAAGGCTTATTCATGTTGTAGCGTGCATCACAATCCCCCTCCTTTATACGGCCAAATATTATTCCATTACATGACTCACCAAATTTCATCTGACCGTTCACCTCCTAACGGGGAAATGCTCGAGTGGTTTCCACCGTGGCTCTTGTGAACTGGGCCAGCCTTAGTGTGGGCCTTTTAGTCTCCTCCAGGTAACTTCATGCTCTCTGTTCCTCCAGCTTCCCAAGTCCAAGCTCTCCTTTCTGTTTTTTGTTTGTTGGTTCGTTTGGTTTTTAATTAAACATTCACTGCTTCATTCTTTTAAGCCTTTTCCATTTTTAGTTCTTGTTTCTGGAGTTTAATGAATCCGTAACTCTTCCTTTTCAGCTCTGTGGGCTGCTTCCTGTTCTGTCCTCTGATGGGAACTTTCCTCATCCCACATTCACAAATTTTAAGGATAGTGATACTTCTCCTGTCTATGTAGCAAAACCCTTCCATTCCCATGATACCATCTAAATGAATTATGCTAAAATCCCCTGTTACTTCTATTGGCGTATCAGTGTATAAAGGAGAGGCCATTCATTCCTTCATGTATGCTTCTTGCCTTTATTCAGCAGATATCTGTAGAACGCCTGCAATGTGCCCGTTCCTGGGGACTGTGAATGGCATATTCTAAACCCGGTCGTGCTCTCCCCTCACCTTCCCCTATGGGGCCTCTGATAAGTACTGATACAGGAGAAGACCTGCCCAGGCAGGTCCTGAGCCCTCATCTGGCCTTCAGGGACAGGGAATAATGGTGTGTGGGGTCTGTTAGTTGGTGGTCTGAGGGTGGTCAGAGAGAGGTGGTGATGTGAGCAATGAAAATTGAAGGTTGAGAAGTATTTTTCTTTGCAATGAAATGTCAGATTGTTGCTGGCAGAGATGGGCCTTGCAACTA
Organism: Loris lydekkerianus; assembly: GCA_963574355.1. Taxonomy (NCBI): domain Eukaryota; kingdom Metazoa; phylum Chordata; class Mammalia; order Primates; family Lorisidae; genus Loris; species Loris lydekkerianus. Next base: position 24,727 of record CAUYPK010065379.1, read on the forward strand.
AGGACAGATGAACACTTTCAGAAACCTAAACATGGAAGAGAATACGTGATCCGTTAAAGTGGATATCACATGTGACACTGGAGGAAACTTTGTCTCTATTTTATTATTATAAAAATTTTTATTAAACAATGTATCAGAATACTTCATTAATAATAACATGTTGCGTGTATCTTCCCAGCAATTTTAAGGGATAGGAACTATTATTATCCTCATTTTACAGATGACAAAACTGAGGCTTAGCGGGGTTAAGTATTGTGCTCCAGCTAAAAATGCAGGAGGGGGTAGAGACAGTTCTCCACATTTCTTTGTCACTCCCAAGCCTGTGCCCGTAACCCCTGCATGAGCTTATCTGCCTTCGTATTTGTGACTTTTGAATCAGCACTGCCTTATCTACTGTTCACAACTAGTATTTGAAAATACAATAGAACCTCTGTAAGTTGACAACCCAAGGGACTGTAACAAACTGGTGAACATATGGAGGTGGTCAACACAAGGAACTAGGCCTATCGTACTGATCTGTACATGGGGTGCATATCTAGTCTGTGGATATTAGGTCAGCTGAAAGAGGTGGTCAATGTAGGGAGGTGATTAACTATGGAGGTTCTACTGTATGTAAAAATAATTATCTGGCTAAACTTCTGACTTTGACTAGTGCTGTGAAATCTAAATGTTTATTTGTTCATGAATTGAGGAGAGTAAGTGCCACCTGATCTTGGAGTCATCACTGCCATAAATGGAAGGCTTTGCTTATGCAGCAGAAGTCCTTCTAGGAGAGAAGCAGGCTAGGCTTCCAGGAGCGACAGCAGCAGGGCAGCTGCACAACATCTGCAGGGCATCGCGAGCCACCAAGGAAGAAGGCGCTGATGCTTTCAGGCCTCTAGCAGAGTAGATTCAGCATTCCTGGCTATTCAAGTCTTAGGGGCTTAAAATAAAATATTCATGAAAGAACATGGCAAGCTGTTTTTTGCAAACCTCTGGTGTTTTAGACCTCAGATATTTTTGGGTTAGGGGCAATCAATGCCAAATGTACTTGTGGGTCTAAAAATGAAATTGCTGATATGTTGAATTTCCTTTGGTCTGGGGATTAACTTGAGACAACGTTTAAAGACTTGTTTTGCATGAAAATTTTAAACTTTCTTCACTTAAATGGTCATGTATGTGTGAATTTATATTTGTACTGCTTTAAACATAATGTTGAAAATGGTAAGATTGTGTTTAATTTTGCAGGTACATGGATACCTCTTTAATTGATGTTGATGTACAGCCGACTTATGTGCGAGTCATGGTCAAAGGCAAGGTAATGTAGTGACACTGTAGGCTATTTCAATTTTAAAAGCTAACCCTTGAATTAAGTAAGCTATTTTGCCTTAATTTTTTACAGTATTATGAAAATAGAAAAAGAGAAACCCAATCAGGGTGCTGTTTTTTAGGCACATGGCTTTATTCTACGGAATGGTCTACAGTGAACATGGCTCTGGCCATTGTGTAGCTTGATAGAATTAATATGTTAAACCTGTGTCCATTGTGCTGTACTTTTTTCAAAGCCGATAGCACGGGTGACAGCCTATGTAGGTGATAGCCCCTTCATGTAGTATACTTACTCTAAGTTGTCAATGATTTCCTTTCTAGCAACTATAATTTTATCATTTTTGAAATAGTACTTGTGCTGATTCTGACAATTCATGTGAGTTAGCTTGAAGCCTTAGGGAAGATATATTGATATTTTACAGTAAGTTTTATTTATAAATTACTTTTTAGCCATAAATGGACCCATGAGTGTTTCCTTGTTTATTATTGATGATTGTTCTTTAGACTATTTGTTAAAACTGGTAAAAATAGTTATGGATATTCAGGCATAGCTCATGTATTACTTTTTCCCTGACATCTAAACACGTCTCTTAATTGAATGGTGTATTCTGAATTTGTAATGAAAATACCTTTTGCAGTAACCTTCTCTTGTAATGTGTCCTCAGTCTTGATGACACCTCCTGATTATTTTCAGCCATTTCAGCTTGTCCTTCCTGCAGAAGTCAAACCTGATAGCAGCTCTGCTAAAAGATCTCAGACAACAGGACATTTGGTTATCTGCATGCCCAAGGTAGGTAATGTCATTTGGTTTAATTTCAATTTGGATATGTTGGTTCCTCAAGGAACTTGATCTGTCAAGACTGGTGATGACTTCTGATCAAAGTAGAGAGAACCGGAGAATTTACTTACACCAACTAAGGTAGAAGAACAAATGCTTATAATAGTTGAAAGATAAGACATGTTGTGGTTGGGTCCTGAAGTGGCTTATCCTTCCCTGAGAGAATTTTAGGAAATTAAATTGGAAATAATTATGGCCAGGCATGGTGGCTCATACAGGTAATTCCAGCACTTGAGGCTAGGAGTTTGAGACCAGTCTAGGCAACATAGTGAGACCTCTTCTCTATGAAGTACATGAAAAATTATCTGGGTATGGCGATACATGCCTGTAGTCCTAGCTACGCAGGAGGCTGAGGCAGAAGGACTGCTTGAGCCTAGGAGTTCAAGATATGATCATGCTAACGCACTGCAGCCTGGGCAACAGCGTGAGACCCTGTCTTTAAATAATGATGATGATAATAACAATAATTGGAATATATTGGAATATAGAGTATCTGGATTCCTCATTACAGGTCATATGATTGAGTTAGGACTTGGCTAACCTATTAAGCTGCAGAAACACCAAATGAAACTGGTTTTTGCCATAATGAAACATTTTATTTCTTAAAACAATATAGGAGAAGGCAGGGAGGGCCCAAGGCAGGTAGGGACAGGGTCTTTCCGACACGTCAGCTTTGTCCTAACATTGGTTTCTTTCCATGAGATGTGCACATATAGTAATTTGGGCAACATTTTTTTGTTCTTACCTTGTGTGAAACAGAAAAAGAATCAGAGAAAGAGACACAGAGAGAGGATCTCTCCCTTCACTATGGAATAAAATTCTTCTGCACCTGGCTTGGCACCTTAGCACAGTGGTTATGGTGCTGGCCACATGCACTGAGGCTGGCGGGTTCAAACCCAGCCCAGGACAGCTGAACAACAATGACACTGCAACAAAAAAATAGCCAGGCATTGTGGCGGGCACCTGTAGTCCTAGCTACTTGGAAGGCTGAGGCAAGAGAATCGCTAAGCCTGAGAGTTGGAGGTTAAACTGTGACTCCATGGCACTCTACCAAGGGTGACATAGTAAGACTGTGTCTCAAAAAAAAAAAAAAAAATCTTCTGCACCAATTAGTCCAATTTAGCTAAAGAACCCATCAAGTCATGACTAGCATAATCCTGAACAATTAAACCAATCTCTGGCCACAGGGATGATAGGACAGTTGGCCCTCTGTATCCCTGGGTTCGGCATCCATGGATTCATCCAACTTAGAATCAGAGAAGTGCCCATCAACCCATGAATAGATTAATAAATTGTGGTATATGTATACCATGGAATACTATGCAGCATTCAAAAAAGATGTTTTATGTTTACATGGATGGAGCTGGAAAATATTCTTCTTAGTAAAATATCTCAAAAATAGAAAAAACGTATCCAATGTACTTAGTACTACTATGAAACCAATTTATAATCACTCACACTTTCATATGAAAAATGAATCACAACTACAGCCCAGGATGAAGGAGAGAATGAGAGGGGGTTGTGAGGGGAGGGGGATGGTTTGATAGAGGGAGGGTAAATGGTGGGACCACACCTATGGAGCATATTGCAGGGTTACAGATCAAGTCTATCAAGTATAGAATGCAAATGTCTTAACACAGTGATTAGGTTAATGAGGGGAAATCTATGTTGATTAGTTGGATGTAAGCACTCCAATTTGTACAAAAAAATCAACACATTGAATCCCACAAAGGCATAAATGTATTCATGATCTATGCATATATGATTTAATAAATGGAAAAATAACAACAACAACAAAAAGAAATATGTGGGATAACTGGGTGCAGTGGCTCATGCCTGTAATCGCAGCACTTGGGAGGCCAAGGTGAGTGGATTGCCTCAGCTAACAGGTTCAAAACCAGCCTGAGCCAGAGTGAGACCCCGTCTCTAAAAAAATAGCAAGGTATTGTGGCAGGTGCCTATAGTCCCAGCTACTTGAGAGGCTGAGGCAGGAGGGTTGTTTGAGCTCAAAGAGTTTTAAGATTGCTGTGCATTAAGATGCCATGGCACTCTACTGAGGGTAACCAAGTAAAACTCTGTCTCAAAAAAAAAAAAAAAAAAAAAAAAAAGAGCGAGAGAGAGAAAGAAAGAAAGAAATACGGGGGGAAATTACAGCTGTACTTAACATGTGCAGCTTTTTCTTGTTATGATTACCTAAACAAGACAGTATAAAAATTACTTACATAGGATTTACATTGTATTAGGTATTATAAGTAATGTAGAAATTATTTAAAGTATACAGGAGGATGTATATAGGTGATGTCCAACTATTGCACCATTTTATATCAAAGACGTGAGCATCAGTGGATGTTGATACCTGTGAGAGGTCCTGAGACTAGTCCCCCACAGATCCTGACAGACAACTATATTTTGATTAGTTTCTATTAATTAGACTTCATCCTATGAGCTAGAGGTGGGGTCAACTTTCCCCCAAGTCACTCAGATTTCAAAGGGAAGACTAGATAAACCAGTTGTATGGGAGAATGGGGGTAGCAGTGTCTGCTACAAAAAGCATAAACTTGATTAACCAATAAGATTTTCATAATGATTTAATAATCCTGCATTTTCTTATAGCCAATTTCCAACAAATTGATGATAGATAACCAATTAATGTATTTTTACTCTGAGACAATAAAACAGCAAATGCAATTTGTTGTCAAGCAGTGAAATGACAAACACAACTATAAGAATCACATTGTCCTGGGTGACCACAACAAATTAAGGAGTGACTTCTGTAATAACTAGAATATCCTATAGGGAAACCTAAGCAATAATAGAATTACTTTAGTGCTTTGATATAGACATTTGCATGACACTATGATCAGCAGCCTTTTTTTGTTGTTGAAGCTTCTAACTGAAAAGCCAAAGATTAAATAGGAGCTCTGCTATTTCCTAAAGGGAAATCAAGACATAATTTATGCACCTCTTGCAGGATACCAGATACGTAATTAGTGAGGAAACCTCTACCATCATTGCTTATGAGTCTTAGATTAATGTAACATTCTGTCTTCATTTCCCTTTATTTTTAATTTCAGGTTAATATGAGGGTACATACAATTAGGTTACTTTATTTACATTTCTATGGTAGAGTCCGAAGTCTGAGCTGGAATTGAATCCTTCACCCAGAAAGTGTGCCATATACCCCTACATTGTAGCCAATAGGTGGGAACGTAGCCAGCTTCTTCCCCCTTTCCCCTTCCTTAAATGTAAAATTGTGTTTTTCTCTTGTGTGGGCCTGTAGTTGCTGATCTGCTAGTTTCAGGTTAGAGCTCAGTACTAAAGCGCTGTGATGCTTGCTTTTCCATTCTTAAGGTACTTTATTTAGGATAATGTTTTCCAAATCCACCCAGGTAAATACAAAAGATGCAAAGCCTCCGTCTTTTTATGGCTAAATAATATTCCATGGTATACATAAGCTACTCATTTTTCTTTTTGTATCTGTTTAAACTTTTTACATAAAAGACACATGAAAACTTTAATAAATGTATTATTAAGGAAAAAGCATTTTAGAAGTGTTTGGTTGAAGATTAGATGATTTATGTAGACAGACTAGAAATAGTTCTACTTTTTCTTCATTAATAAACCATAATATTTTCCCTTGAGGGATATGTTTTTAAAGACTTTTAGACTACTCTGTTAAAGTAACCTTGATGTATGAGTTCAATCTTAGATGCTGAACCCAACATCCCCTGCCAAGTGCGTGATATACAGTAGATCTTCGTAATACACAAATACACAACCGCTGGCATGAGGTGGGGATTCTGGTCTCCATTCACTGTCTTTATAGCTTAATTTGTCTCCCACGCTGCTTCCTGTACCATTTTATCAGGATGGCTCACTAGGCTGGACATGTTAAGTGGGGTAGTAGATGAACCGATACTCTGGCCATCTCATAAAGTTAGCATCAGGCAATGGAAGTCCATAAATAATGGTGCACCTGTTGTATTGGGCACTTACTATGTATGGAGCTTACAGGACTGGAAATTGAGCTGGTGAGTCCGTGGGTGCATGCCGAGTGAACATGAGGACCTAACACTGCTGCGCACTGATGTAGACTTTATAGACACTATACACCTAGGCTACGTGAATTTATTTTTAAGAACATTTTTTTCTTCAATAGTAAACTAACCTTAGCTAACCTTAACTTTTTTATTTCGTAAACATTTTTTAACTTTTGACTCTTTTGTAATAACACTTAGCTTAAAACACAAACATTATAGAACTGTACCAAAATATTATATGCTTGTTCTGTAAGCTTTTTTCTATCTTTGATTTTTAAATTTTTTTATACTTCATTAAATACTAAGACACAAACACATGTATTAGCCTAGACCTACACAGAAGACCAGTGTCACTGTCTTCCATCTCCACATCTGGCCCACTGGAAGGTCTTCAGGGGTAATAACACTCACGCAGCTGTTATATTCTACTTTTAATGAATAGAAGGTACACACTCTGTAGATAAAATAACGATAAGAAACTTGATGTCATAGATACATGGTTACTCGTTTTTATCACCAAGTATTATGTACTGTGCATAATTGTATATGCTGTACTCTTATGTGACTAGCAGTGCAGTAGGTTTGTCTACAACGGCATCACCACAAACGCAGGGCCGTGTGTTGTGCTACAGCATCATGGCAACTATAGTTACTAGGCAATAGGAATTTTTTAATTCCATTATAATCTTACAGGACCTCCATCATATATACGGTCCCTTTTTTTTTTTTTTTTCTTTTCTTTCTTTTTTATTTATTGTTAAATCATAGCTGTGTACATTAGTGCAATCAAGGGGTACAATGTGCTGGTTTTATATACAATCTGAAATATTCTCATCAAACTGTTCAACGTAGCCTTCAAGGCATTTTCTTAGTTATTATATGTAGACATTTGTGTTCTCTATTTAGTAAATTTCGCCTGCACCCATTCTAAGATGCACCTTAGGTGTGGCCCCACCCATTACCTTCCCTTCACTCTAACCTCCCCCCTCCCTTCCCCTTCCTTGGCCCTTTCCCCATAGTCTTGTGCTATAGTTGGGTTATAGCCTTCATGTAAAAGCTATAAATTAGTTACATAGTAGGGCTGAGTACATTGGATACTTTTTCTTCCATTCCTGAGATACTTTGCTAAGAAGAATATGTTCCAGCTCCATCCATGTAAACATGAAAGAGGTAAAGTCTCCATCTTTCTTTAAGGCTGCATA
>CAUYPK010065386.1:0-23260 GCA_963574355.1 Loris lydekkerianus
AGGGTCTCATTTAAATCTCTTATATCTTTGTTTAATTTCTGTTTAGAGGATCTGTCCAGCTCTGTAAGAGGAGTGTTAAAGTCCCCTGTTATTATGGTATTATGGGATATCATATTGCTCAGACTGAGTAAGGTCTATTTCACGAATCTGGGAGCATTTAAATTGGGTGCATAAATATTTAGAATTGAAATGTCTACTTGTATGTTTCCCTTGACCAATATAAAGTGACCATCTTTGTCTTTTTTGACTTTATTTGCTTTAAATCCACATGTATCTGAAAACAAGATTGCAACTCCTCTTTCCTTCTGAATTCCATTTGACTGAAAAATTGTCTTCTACCCCTTGACTAGGTGTTTTAATTTGTGTTTTTAAGTCATGTGTGTTTCTTGCAGGCAGCAAATGGATGGCTTGTGTTTTTTAATCCAGTCAGCCAATCTATGCCTCTTCAGTGGGGAATTCAAGCCATTAACATTTATTGAGATAATGATAACTGTGGTAGTATTCTATTCATCTTATTTTGTGAGAGTCCATTGCTTAGTTTTATCTTTTGCATCAGTGTGGAAGTTAGGTTCTGTCCTTTAATTTCTAAGTTCTTACTTTGTTGCTGATCCATTGTGATGGTCAGTGTGTAGAAAAGGTTGAATTATTTCCTGTAGAGCTGGTCTTGTTGTGACGAATTTCCTCAATGTTTGTTTATCCATAAATGATTGAATTCTCCATCAATCTTAAAGCTTAGCTTAGCAGGGTACAGAATTCTGGGCTGTAAATTGTTCTGTTTAAGTAGATTAAAGGTAGATGACCATTGTCTTATTGGTTGGAAAGTTTCATTAGAGAAGTCTGCAGTCACTCTGATGGATTTACCCCTGTAGGTCAACTGGCACTTACTCCTGGCAACTTGCAGAAGGTTCTTTTATCTTGACTTTGGACAGGTTCATTACAATGTGTCTTGGAGAAGCTTGGTTAGAGTTGAGGTGACCTGGGGTCTGATATCCCTCTGAAGCAGTGTGTCAGAATCTTTGGTGATATTCGGGAAATTTTCATTTATAATATTCTCTAGTATGGCTTCCATTCCCCTGGGGCAGTCTTCTTTCTCTTCTGGGATTCCTATAACTCGTATGTTGGAATGCTTCACAAAGTCCCTTAATTCTGACAGTGAACACTCTGCTTTCTCTCTCTTCTTTTCTGCGTCTTTAACTATCTGACTTATCTCAAGAACTTTGTCCTCAATGTCCGAAATTCTTTCTTCTGCCTTGTCTAACCTGTTGCTGGTACTTTCCATTGCATCTTTAAGTTCCCTAATTGACTGCTTCAGTTATTTTAGCTCTGCTATATCCTTTCTATATTCTTCATATCATTCATCTCTTATTTGATTTTGTTTATGGATTTTCTTTTGGTTATTTTCCGGTTTATTGGCAGTTTCCTTCATTGTTTCCATCATTTCCTTCATTGTTTTCATCATGCGTATTCTAAATTCCATTTCTGTCATTCCTAACATTTCTTTATAGGTGGAATCCTCTGCAATAGGTACCTCATGGTCCCTTGGAGGGGTTGCTCTGGACTGGTTCTTCATGTTGCCAGGATTTTTCTGCTGATTCTTCCTCATGAGTGATTTCTTTTATCTGTTTCCTTTCCCCAATTTTCCTTTCACTTCCTCTTGCTCTTTAAGTTCTTGTGCCTGTGGACTAAGGTTTTGATGAGTCCTTTTGGTACAGGACGAGAAGGATGAGAAGGTTGACGAGCAAGAAGGGATAAAAGAAAGAAAAAGGAAGAAAGAAAGAAAAAAAATAGAGAAAGGAGAGGGGGTGGGTATAAGAGAATATTGACAAAAAGAAGAGAGGCACAGAAAGAGGGAGACAGAGCAATATATTGTATAGTAGGGCACTTTGACACAACCTAAAAAAAACCAACCTCTGGGTGTTCCCGGTTGGGTGGTTCCCTTGAGGTCAGCAGCTCTTTGCTAACCTGATCAGACACAGTACCCCACCTCCACCAAGTAGAGAAGAAAGACAAAAATGCTATAAATCAAACCAAAACAAGCAAACAGAGAACTTTATGGGATAAAATTGGGTGAAAAACCAAATAATAGGGGTAGAAACATTAGCAAAAATGGTGTTCTAATTATTGAAAAAGGCAGCAATGGGAAATTGTATTTAACCTAGAAAAATGGAGAACGAAAAGAAAGAAAAAGAAAAAAAAAAGAAAGAAAAGAAAAGGAAAGAATCTGTACGAAAAAGATTGAAATTAAAAAACAAAACAACAACAAAATAAACAAAAAACAAACAAACAAACAAAAAAACAACCAAAAACAAAGCAGTATATATATCTTGTTGAATATTGTCTGGGCAACAGGTGGTCTTCTGGGGTATCAGATGTTAATCAGAACGCTGATATGACTGGAGGCCTCTGCTGATTTCTCAAACTCCACAGGGTAGAAACCCTAAATCTCTCTTCAGCCCTCTTAAAAGGCACTTTTAACTTCTAAACTTGGCTAAGCAGAAGCTTTCCCAGGAAAGTGCTTGTCACTGGGATCACTGCTGAAGTGGCTATCCACTTACCCAGTGTGCCAAAATCGGTCTCACTCTGCCCCTGAGGGTTATAGCTGGGGTGGCTCAGTCCCCACCTTTAGGCTGCTCAGTCACTAGATTACTAGGTCCCACGTGATCCTTGCTCTGCAACCCCTGAGGGTGGAGGTTGCCAGGGCAGTTGTCTCACAATGGCTTCCTGCTAATTGTGTTCACAGCCGAACACTATTAGCTTCGTCTGGCTCAGTGGCTCAGTCTGGGGCCCTAGACAACACTCAAAGTTCTCTGCACTCCTGTTCAAGCTGTCCCAAGGCAGTTCAACTGAGTGCCAAGTCCAAAAACACCAAAACAGTTTACAGGTAAGGCCTTTCTGGTTTGCAGTCTCACAGCTGCTGTACTTACAGCTGCTGGCAGAATTATACCAATCAAACACACGCAATCACTTGCCAGTTTTCCACTGTTTTTGTCCTCCTTTTGGGGTCCAGAAGTCTCTAGCTGACTTCCTGTATCCTCAAAGGGTTATAGGCAGATCCCACCAACCAGAGATGCCTGGAGTCTTATCTCCCCAGACTCACGGTGCCCAGTTGCAGGGAAGCTGTTACTCGGCCACCATCTTGCTCTCACTCACCTGATTCTGAACTTTTAGCCATGTGTCAGGTATAAAATACAGTCATTTTGTAGATGTGGATACTTCTACTCTTGCCATATAGTCAGGGACTGGTTCATCCTTTTTTGGTTGTTTGTTTTCAAGGTTGAATAACAGACTAAACAGTTGTTTCTTCCCCTCTCAGGAGAGAGCTCTGGGGCACAGCAAAGATCAGGACAATACAAAAGAGGCAGACAGAGTGGACAGTCCCCCAGGGACTTGACCAGAGGGGTTTCGGTCAACAGAGTGGTCCCCACAGGAGAAGCAGAATTGAATAGAGAAAACAGAGAGGGCTGATCCTTACAAATGATTTTCTGAAAGTAGTGCAAGTGTCAGGTGGACAGATTTGGATGTAAAGCCCTTTCACAATTTGATTTGAAACCCTTACCAGAGAAATGTTGTTTTTTCTCTCTCGGGGATTGGTTGATTATTGCCTGGACTCCTTCAGTGGCCTCCTGAATAGGTTGCTCCACATACATTCTCAGTCTCCTGTGGTGGACATCCATTCCTATTTTCTCTAAGATTCATTGAGCTCCATGCTCTACACACCTTCTATCCTCACCCATCTGGGCCAGGGGTGAGCATGTTGCCTCTGCTAGGCATTCAGATTCCCTGTCCTGGGAACTTGAATTTTGAGGAGAGTATAAAAAAGAATGAAAATGACTGGAGTTATTCACTCCTTTGGCAGTGCTACAAGAGACTGTCTATTAATTATTGCCTTCAAGCCATCAGGTTCTTTAGGTTTTGATCCTAAGCATAGCCTTTCAATATATTGCTATTTCTTTCTCCCTCTTTCTTCCCACCCTCCCTTTCTCGCTCTCTCCTCTCTCTCTCTCTCCCTTTCTTCCTTTATTTTTTTTTTTCAGAGTGAGTTTCTGTTGCTTACAACCAAAGAATTTGAGCTAATCTTCATTATATTACTTTCTTAGTTTTAAGAGACTGGGGCAGATTCTAGGTGTATTTATGAATGTCCTGACACTGGAGTCTCAGGGATGGGAGGTGTAGGGAAGGATGAAGGTGCCAAAGGCAGCAGCCACTATTTGAAATTTGAACTGGGAGCGCCGTCTGCCTGGGAGTTCTGTTCTGAATCTCAGCAGGGCTGAGCAGGACCTATGGCTACTCTGTTCTCCTTGGCCAAATATTTGGCAAAAAAAAAAAAAAAAAAAAAAAAAAAGGAAGCAAGAAGGAAGAGAAGAAGGAGAGTTCAGAAAAGAAAAGAACAACATGTGTGATGAAGTTCTATGCAGAGCAGCTAAGGTGTTCATGCTGGTGAACAGGATGGTGGTCATTCTGAGTGCGTGTAGACAAATGTTTTCATTTCTCTTAGGTAAATACCTAGAAATGGTTTATGTGCTGTGATTAACTTTGTAAGATACTGCCAAGCTGGTTTGTAAAGTTGCTGAGGATTTTAGCCTTTCTGGTAACCATGTAGCGGAATCTTACCCTGGTTTTAATCTGCATCTTCATAATGATTAGCAATGTTGGGCAAAGAATGACTAGTGACGTGGAGCATCTCTTCATGACTTATTTGCCATCTATGTATCGATAGTATATAGAGGATGTCAAAAAAATGTGTACACATTTTAGGAGATGTTATCTGTGTACTCTTTTCGAAGTTGAATTGAAGGCACCATGAAGTCAAGTGTACCTGGACAGGCTACACACTTCCATTTTACCTGCAATTCACATGATTTGAGGGGAATGATAGATTTTATTTCCAACAAGATAGCTTAAAATTTGCATCCCCGGTCTGGGCTTCCCTGCGGATGAAGTGCGTTCACAGACGCCACTTTGTTTTCTTCTTCCTATAGCTCTTTGAGGTGGGCCAGACTGTTCTTCTTCTCTTCATTTAAAAATGTTTCATTGTTTTTATTTCTTCTTGCAAAAATATTACATGTTTCTTGTTGAAACTAAAAACAGATAAACAAAAAGAAGAAGAAAAGTCTTATCACTCAGAGATAGAAGATACCTTGATGTTTATCTTTCCCTACTCATATTTAGTATTCTTATGGTATAAGTGAAGATGAGGGTCAGAGAGAAGGAGCTTTTGTGTGTCTATTTATTTCTTTATTCCTTGTTAGAGGGGAGTCCACCTCTGTGCTGCTCAGGGACTGGTCTGGTTCACCCAGCAGAACTAGAAAGTTCGGCTGAGTCAAAGGGGAGCAAGAAACTGGGCTGATGGAAAATGAGGCAGTTGGGACTTCAGTATAGCAGAACAGAAGCCAAGTTTACCTAAAGTGAAGGAAAAGAGTATATTATGCTGATGTAAAGCAGAGAGAAGCACAGGATTTTCCAGGAGAGTGGATTTTCCTTAGCAAGTGGGAGGAGATGCCACACAAAGGCAGTGCACCAGTAAGCGCTCTCACCAGTAAGTGCACCAGTAAGTGCTCTCACCAGTAAGTGCACCAGTAAGCGCTCTCACCCCCCACTCCTCCTCCCTTTGTCTCTGAGAACTCCCATCGCTTCCCCTTTGACCTGCAGGTGTGCTGTCCTGGTTTCATTGGCTGTGGGTAATCTCAGTTGTCACATAGTCCAAATTTCTTTATTCTGTATCAGTAGTTACTGTTATTTTACCAGTGGTGGCCTGTTAGTCTCACTGTGGCCTGTTAGTCTCATGTGATTTGCTCTGTGATGAGTCTTTATCTTTTGTTTTTCAGAGGGGTCATTATCTATGTTTTTTTTGTTGTTGTTGTTAAGAGAGAGTTTCACTTTGTCACCCTCAGTAGAGTGCCATGGTGTCAAAGCTCACAGCAGCCTCAAACTCCTGCATTCAAGCAATTCTCTTGCCTCAGCCTCCCTAGTAGCTGGGACTACCGGCGCCCAATAGAACACCCGTCTTTTCTTTTTTTTTTAACCAGGCCTAGGCCGGGTTCGAACCCACAAGTCCTGGAGCATGTGGCCAGTGCCCTAAGGATTGAGTTATGGGTGCCCAGCCCATTACTTCTGTTTTGTGGGGAGATCATTCACAGGCTAGGGGTCATGGGTCACAGGCTAGAAGTTACATCTTGCAGGAACAGCACAAACTCGTTTAACTAGGTCACACCCATCCCAAACTCCTCTTTTCCTTTCTGGCCTTTTCCAACTGTCTTGTCTAGAAGGCCACAATTTTCTCCCATCTCCCGGTAGCTCAACTTCCTTTTGTCCCTAATTATTTTTTTCCTAATAATCTCTTCAGATTCTTAAGAAGGAACTCAGGAAATTTCACTCCAAAATATGACTCCTTGATATGAAGAGTATTTTGTGTTAAAGGTCCTTAGACACCATCAGGCCTTGGAAGGGGTTTCCTTTTATCTGCATATATCAGACAGACCCGTTGAAAAGAACAATTGACTTCCCTCCTTGTTAACTTAATATGTTTCAGGACAGAAGATCAAGAATGCAACCGGATCTGGCCAAATTATTTTAAATATAATAGCAAAACCTGTCTCTCAGTTTAGTTTAATTTGCAAAGAGAATCATTTACAAATCAATCTGTTTCCCTCTCTCCATTCATCCTCCCACTTACTGCCCCTACACAGAATCACCTATATTCCTTCCTCTTCCCCCTTTCCCCTGTAAAAGGAGAGAACAATTTTTGGACTCCACCGGGATGGTGGGTAATGTCTCTGTGATTCTGCCCATGTGCACGGTAAATAAACCTCTTTTATTAATCTGCTTTAAGTGAGTTGATCTTTCAGCAAACTTTTAGGAGGAACCCCTCTTCCTCATGTTTATGTAGGATTCATGTGCTTGTTTCCACTTCTCCAGCCCAGGAAACACCCTGAGTAAGAATTCACCTTTCGCTCCCAGAGAGGCCTGGCTTAAGAGGCTGGAGGCACCTAAGGGGAGAGCTGTGAGGGGTAGGCTGTGGATGGGAAGCCGAGAAAGCACAGGACAGATGGACACACTTACTGATGCCACATTCTGATGCCCAACCTAACAGACGACAATTAGCAGCCGCCAGCTGTAAAGTGACTGTGAATAAAATGAGTCTTTTTTTTTTTTTTTTTTTTTTAACACATTTAGCAAAACATTTAAAAATCCAACAATGAATGTTTGTTGGCAGCCTGGGGGCTACGCAGCACCCGGGAGGGCTGGTAATTTGCCATGGCTGAGGGCTCCTGTCTGTAATCTCTCCAGCCAGAGCCTGCAGCTTTCTCTAACAGAAGGGAAGTGGGCTCTGTTGGTGTTGCCACTTTCTGGATGTCTGGCCTTGAACCAGTTTCCTTGGTGACCTCCTCTTCAGTGTCCTCATCAATAACTGTCTTCTTGCCCCCTCCCAACTCTCCCCGAGGCTCATTTTCTGCTTGGTCTCCAGGAGTGATCTTTTCTGGTTTTGTCCATGCAGATTTTACCTTTCTTGATTTTTGTGTATCTCAAAACTTTCGTAATAAGCCACATATGGACTCAACAGAATTAACTGGGGAAAGAGTCAAGAGAGGATTGGGACCTGTGAGTTTCATCTTCCCTCTGGGGCTTTTTTATTTTATTTTATTTTATTTTTTTTGAGACAGAGCCTCAAGCTGTCACCCTGGGTAGAGTGCTGTGGCATCACAGCTCACAGCAACCTCCAGCTCCTGGGCTCAAGAGATTCTCCTGTCTCCGCCTCCCAAGTAGCTGGGACTACAGGCACCCCCCACAATGCCTGGCTGTTTTTTGGTTGCAGCCGTCGTTATTGTTTGGTGGGCCCGGGCTGGATTCAAACCCGCCAGCTCAGGTGTATGTGGGTGGTGCCTTAGCTGCTTGAGCCACAGGCGCCGAGCCTGGGGCTTTTTTCTACACAAACCCAGACTGAGTTTCTGAAAACTCAGTATTTGAACGTGTCCATCTCATTCAAGGGTGTGTGCCCTTTTCTCCTTTCTAAAATTTACCTGACGCCACATCTGCCTTTGTAGACAGGTGCCTGTCACCTGGTCCCCCAAGGGTTAATTTACCTGCCTGCCCATGGACTGTATGGGTTATTCCATATTTATTTCAATTATATAAGTATACTGGACTGGAGTATTTATTTTAAATCACATTATCTGCAGCTTCTCAAGTATGTGTCAACAAAAAGAACGGTTTCAATTTAGCAGACTTGGAAATGGTGAGCAGTTTATCCTCACTTCAATTATATCCCCTTCAGTAAGTCATGGCCAGCGTCAGGATTATTCAGGGCAAGGTAATACTGTCCAAGAGCATTGATTTTTCCCTCCTCTTCAAGAGCAGTTCACTGAAGGATGCACAGGTGTCTCCTTTAAGGAAACACAAAAATACATTTCTCAGCTGCAACATCGGAGAAATCTCAATCTTAGCGACTCTGGATGAAGTTGCTGAGGAAGTTTCTGACTTTTAAAGAAAAATGTGCGAAGCTGGTTGCAAAGAAATGACCACAGCAGAGATCATGTTTCTCAGCTCGAAATGGTAGGAGATGATAGAACGAAGGGGGAGGGAAGAAAATGCCAGAGAACTCCTGCTCTTGATCTACTTATACGTAAATAGTTACTGGGCACCTACTCTGTGTCAAGCGCTGGGCTGGGAGCTGCAGGTGCAGCAGTAAAATAAAGACCAGAGCTGGCTTCATGGTACACGCATCTGCAGTTGTCTAAGGCAGGTCATGCTTAGGAGGGCCTTGTGCATGGTTGAATGTTCTGTTGGTGACATCTTGAAACTCTTAATGATATTCAAACAAAAGGCCCTACATTATCATGGTATGCTGGGCTCTGCAGATATGTCATTGGTCCTGATAAATACGTAGTCATTTCTGCTCTCATGCACTTCAGAATTTCAAGGGGGAGATAGACAAGCACTGATCAACTAAACTACTAATTCCAAGTGTGATAGAGCCATTAAGGACAGGTATGTAAATACCTTCCAGGGCATGTAACTCAGGGAGTTCGTCTAGTCTGGAGTCACTGAAGATGCCCGTAAGAAGAACCTTTTAAGCAGACATCTGAAACACGCAGAATTCTCTAGGGAAATAATTCTAGGCAAGGGAATAGCATGTGCAAAGGCCACTGGGCAGGAAGGAACTCAGCCTGTTAGAATCAGAGAGGAGACCATGTGGGTAGACCCCAGTGGGTAGACCCCAGTGTCTCTGGTGGGAACCAACATCTGGATGTTCTCTGGTCAGGTTTCTGCAGATTTTCCTAGTTGGCAACCCATAGACACCTTTCCTCGGCATCCCATTATTGCTGTCTGATCTATGAATTAGTTTCTCCTTTCTCTGGAAGGGGGAGGGGCATCACAAAAAATACCTAGATCTCTCAAAATACTGTTCATTCTAAATTACGCAAGTCTAAATGATCTAGAAGTAATAATTATTGAGCACCGATTCAAGAATCCAGAATGAAGACGTTACTCGCAAACTTAAACCTCAGCCTTGGCAGTAGTTATGTACATAGTCTGAACAACGTTTGTAAATTCAGTATAATGCTGCATGTTGGGCAAACTGTCTTATTTTTGTTTGTTCTTTATCTACCTCTCTGACACCTGAAAGCAGAAGTTCCCTAGACCTTGGCTTTTTGGAATTTGGTGAATGTCCCTCTGCAGGCTCATACAGCTTGTGATTTTATAGCTTGTTACCCTTTCATCTCGCCTGCTTTGGAGCTGTAGAGAACGATTCTATTAAAGTCTCTTTATAGGTGAGTGGGGAATGCCGCACTCTTCGTGATGGGGAAAAAATAGAAATCCTCTGTACATTAGAAAGGGTACTTGGCTGAAACATTTCTAATCCGAAGTCTTGGGGAACAGTGAAACTGGAAGTGCTGGGAGGAGAAGAAAGAATTTGCAGCAATGAGTACTTAAACAAGCCTATAAATCACATTGTAAGAGGCAGTCCGTGTGTTTACCAAATTGATTTCTCTGGACAAGCGGAAGAAAAATGTAAAATAAAAGGAGAGAAAACTGTACAAATGACCCTCATTTGATGCCACTTGGTATCCTTCTGACATCTCACTTTACGGCCTACTTAAAAATTTCAAGCAGATTCGGCTTGACTGACAATCATTATTAGCACAGGAAATAACTGTGGGCTCAGTGATGGTTAGCAGGTCCTTTTTTAAAAATGCTTTCTCTCTTTTAATTTATTAAAGCGAGTTATATTTATAGATTTTCCTAATCTTATACCATTCTCGTGTGTCTAGGATTAATCCACGTTAGTTGTGAGTGCTATGTATTTTTTTGAACCATTTTAACTGTGTTTTTGGGTAAAATTCAGTGGCATTTAGTACAGGCATGATGTGCATCTAGCACTCTGGGAGGCAGAAGCGGGCAGATCATCTGAGCTCACAGGTTCGAGACCAGCCTGAGTCTCTAAAAATAGCCAGGCGTTGTGGCAGGTGCCTGTAGTCCCAGGTACTCGGGAGGGTGAGACAAGAGAATCACTTGAGCCCTAGAGTTTGAGGTTGCTGTGAGCTGTGATGCCATGGTTGTATACCCAGGGTGACAAAGTGAGATTCTGTCTTAAAAAAAAGAACAATGTGCAATTGTTTCCAGAACTTTGTCATCATCCCAAGCAGAAACTCTGTACTCATTAAAGTTTATTAAACAATAACTCCCCACCTCTTTTCACCTCCCCCAGCATAGGGAGTTACTGTTATTCTTTATGCTGCTTCTGTTTTTATGAGTTTGCCTGTTCTGGCTACCTTGGAAGGTGTAAGTGGTCTCCTAACATTTGTGGCCTTCTGTGTGTGGGTTACTTCCCTTAGCATACTGGTCTCAAGGTTCATCCATATTGGAGCATGGGTTAAAGTTTTATCCATTTTAAAGGCTGAATAATATTCCATCATATCTATTCACGTGCCCCCTTTATTTGTGCACTCATCTGTTGATGAATATTTGCGTTATTTTCACCTTTTGGTTATTGTGAATAATGTTAACAGTAAGAGTTTTTTCCCAGTTAACAGCTGGAAAAGGAATGGGAGGGCTCATCCTTCTCTGTTTTTACTTTGTGGTTGTTTTCTTGTCAAGAGGTATAGGTAAGATTTGAATCTTGTCCGTGTCCCTGGTGCCTCTGCAGAAATGGGAACCCTGTGGCCCCCCCCCCCATTTTTTATAGCAGATGGTTAAACCTACAGGTTGAGAGTTCAAATCCTGCTTGAACCACTGTCAAGGTAGGGGGATTTGGGTGAGCTTCTCAATGTCTCTAAGCCTGGGTTGGTTCATTCGTGGAAGGATGGAAGGGAGGTGATGAGACCTTTTTGGGAGGGTTACTGTAAAAATTAAGGTAGTATTTGAAAGCCCTTGAAGAAGCAGTGCTTGGGAAACCCTCAGCTGAGTCCTGCGTGTTTGTGTGTGTGCATGCTGAGTCCCCACCTATGTGGAGAAAGCGCTCAATAACAGTGGCTGTTGTTATTACTGGTGAGAATTCCCAAGCAGAGCCCTGTAGGGGGCGAATTCTTGCCTTTTCACGGTCCCCTTACAAAATAAGAGCTGCTAGGGCAAGAGCGCCTTGCTCCTGAAAAGATGGGACATTGACGCTGGACGGGAGCTCAGTGGGACGCCAAGCGCTCCTTGGCATTGCCTGGGGAACTTTATGATGCAGGCTCACGGGCTCCCCTCCAGGTCTGAGTCAGATTTCTTGGGAGAGACTGGGAATATGCATTAAAAAAAATCTGAGATGGTTTTGGAGAACTATCACATTTGGGAACCTCTTCCTTGCATTCCTTGTTCTTCCCATCATATTTTAACCCATTAACTACCAGGTGAGTGGAACTTAACTTATGCTAGTTTTGAGTGTGGAGCTCGTGAAGCTCACACATTGCCTGGCCTATCTTGATCTAATAAAACGCCGTGGCTCTGAGGAAAAGGATTTTTTTCTAGTGTGGCAGTCGATGTGGCTGATTCGGGGGCTTGTCAACACCCATGTACTTGTTTATCAACTTGAGCCTTCCGTGTACACTGAACGTTGCTTTCTCTTACTCTAAGAACTGCAAGACTAAAGAAGGAATTATTGATATTTTGGAAACCCATAGTTTTTGGAAAAGCTTTCCTCTTAAAAAGTAATGATGGAATTTTGTAAAAAGGTGAAAGATTTTCCAGGAGAGTCACACATAAAAGTTGCATTTTGCAAATTGTACTGGGAAAGCATTACTTTAATGGAAGCAGCTATTCCCCAAGCCCATGGCCCATCACTCCTGCCGCCTCAGAATGTTCATTTCCTCCTTTTTGATGACTTTCTCCTCTGATACAGTCTAAATATGCCACTTAAGTAATAACTTCTACTTAGAAGTTCACCCTAAGATCCGAATCTGTGCAAGGGATTTGGCAACTGGGGCGGGTTAGCAGGTAGATCATTTTGTGGCCCATGAAATCTTTGGTACTTCTTTCTTTGTCTATGTGAAAGGCCATCTTTCCAAAGATGAAAATGTCTCTCTAGCATGCTTGAAGGTAATCCTAGAAGTGGACTGTTTATTCATTTGTTCATCAAGTTATTCTACAAATATTTATGAATTGCTTGTTCTGTGCCAGGCATTATGGAACTAGGAAAATATGGAGTATAGATGAACCACGCTGACATAATCTTTACAATGCTAAACACTTAGTCATGCAGGGAAAGAAGGCCTTTGTAGGGCAATAATAAGTCTGAAACGTGTTACAAAGAGGGAGGTGGTGTGTGCTATGGAAGTGTGACCCTGACTAAGAAAGGAGGGCAGGAAAGGACTTCTACCTGGGTCTTTTTGGCAATTGAGTCACAGGCGTTTGTCTCCTGGTGCTTTCTGATTAGAAGACATGAAGTATTCATATGAAGAGTGTGATCTCTCTCGTGAGAAATAATGGATTTGTCTACTTTGACACTTACTAAATATAAATAAACATGCAGGGGTGAAGTTGATGTGACTTCTTCCACATGTAACAAGTGAATTTTCATCCAGGGATGCAGTGATCGGAAGGTCAGTTAGAAGGCTGTCGGACAGCAGGCCACACGGCCCTGAGAGGAGCAGAGTGAAATGAGAATGTGCCCTGGGGAAACATTTCGAGAGTGATAACCATGTGGTTTCAGTTTCTTATATTTCCCTCCAGCTCTTTGCACTTTTCCATTCAGTCTCCCTCACTCTTTATCTTCCCTGTCTTAGCAAGGATTAGAGACGAGAGTCTTGAAGGTGTTTAGGAAGTGCCACCCCAACATATAAGCCTTTTGTATGCTGATTACTTGGAGCTGAGGACACTGGGGGAACAGTTGATGCAGGCAGAGGTTCTCTCTGAACCTCCCTTATCTGCCTAAAGACGGTCCCCCAGAAGGAAGCAGTTGCCATGAATCCCCTCCACAGGAATCCCCCCAGCAGGGAAGATTGGTTTGTAGCATAGGAGAGGGGCCTGGGGCTCCACATCGTGCCTCGGCAGACTTGGTCACATGCTGTCACCCATTCTTAGAGCCCATTCATCCCCCTCCACCCCCAATTATTTACTTTCCCCTAAGTTGCCTGCCTATCCCGTCCCCTCTCCCCTATGAAGACAGTAGAAGCTTCTAGATCTCACCGGGCTTTTGGGCATTCACTTTTTTTTCATCCGATGGCCTCACACATGCAGCACATTTGTGCCTTTTCTCCTGTTCATCTGGCTGCCGCTGGTTTCTCTTGCAGACTTGTGGAAGAAGGAGGGAACCTTTATGTTCCCCACTGTCTCTTCGGTTTTGTCTTAGGAGAGCCTAGGCCTGAGAGGGACTCTGTGTTGCTTAAGAGGAGACACTTGGCTCTTCATGCTAGAAAAAACTTCCCTGGCATGCAGGTGGTCGCGCCTTCTGCCATCGGGCCCCCGTCTCAGGTAGACACCACAGGCAGCCTTCCCCAGGCTCCCTTGGTGGGCAGCTGTCCTCTAGGTGGTTTTGTCCAGGGCGAGGCTGGGAAGAGAGAGACATTAGGGTGCCTCTCCCTTGTTTCTGCTCCTGGTGGCATCTGTGACAGCAGCTGCAGCAGCCCCCTTGTCCCAGCTCCCAGCCACGGGGCTCTAGTTCCCGTCTGGAGGGGCTGGGCTCTGGGAACACCCCTTGCACCCTGTCCTTTCGGGTCCAGGAGAGCTGTTCCTGCATCTCTCCAGCTTGCCTCATTGTCCCTCTTGTCTCCCTGGTCCTCTGTCTCCACACTAAATACCCTCAGTTTGACCCAAGTTCTGTTTCTCTGACTGGAGGGTGACAGGTGCCCTGGAGTTGCCAGGTAGGGCTCGTGAGGAAGGAGAGAGATGGGTGGGGCCAAGTAAGCACCATGGGTCACAGCCCCACAGCGGTTCTCAACCTGTGGGTCACGACCCCTTTTAACTGTATTAAAGGGTTGTGGCATTCGGAAGGTTGAGAACCACTGCCTAGGCGTTGAGGAATCAGTACCCTGAGACTATTATCTTTTTTTTTTTTTTTGAGACAGAGTCTCACTTTGTCACCCTGGTTAGAGTGGCATCATCGCTCACAGCAACCTGAAACTCTTGGGTCCAAGCAATCCTCTTGCCTCAGCCTCCCAAGTAGCTGGGACTACAGGCACCTGCCACAACGCTCAGCTATTTTTTAGAGACAGGGTCTCACTCTTGCTCAGGCTGGCCTTGAACTCCTGAGATTGGGCGACTCACCCGTGTTAGCCTCCCAGAGTGCTGGGATAACAGCTGTGAGCCGCTGTGTCAGCCTCCTTAGCTATTTTTACCTCTGCAAACCGACAAAGACATCTCTTGGGCAGCAGTTACAGTGCCTCCAAACTATACCCTAAGTAAAGAGCCTCCCTTCAAGGCTCCAGGACACTCGTAAACCCTCATGACAGAGGATGGGGTCCCAGCCTCTAACAATCCTCACAGCCCAGGCCCCATCAGTGGCAAAGTAAGAACATTGCCATCTCGTTTTACTTTCTACTCAAGAACTGAGAAGGTTAACGCAGGACGTTACCTTCGAGACTATCTAGGCCAGATTTCATTTTGCAGAGAAGCGTGTTGAAGCTCAGGGAAGGGATTTTTGGCTGACCGAGAACTCCTAGCTCATTTTGCATCCACTCCTACCTTTCACATCCTAAAATAGTCTAAATTTTAAATTATTTTGTGTTTGAGAGCAGAAAGCAGCGACTGAACAGAAGCCTGCCTGAGCCTTATCTCTCTCTATCCCTGCATATTCGGTTGTATAAAAATGTCAAAAATCTATTTTGAGGTTCTGCAAAAGAGAACTCTTTTCCAGAATGACACTTGAACTGTTAAATATCGTCTGCAATCTCATTCTGGGGGCTACGACCTTCTAAAAGCCTGGCACAAGACTAAAGTGGAGTAAGGTTGAAATTTTCCGAGGCTTTGTCTCAGATCAGTGAAATACTTCTTATCACTTTCTATCATGGTCAAAACCAGAACAGCTTCTGGACCCCATGGTCTGCTGTCATTATTTAGGAGAATTGTGTACGAGGGTTCAGAGCATAATTATTGACCAGAACTCCTGTTATTAAAACAAATTTAGAAGGAATTAAAAAAAAATCTTGCATCCTTAACTTGATTAGACTTCTTCTTGCTAAGAGGGATGTCGAGTCTTGGTAATTTTCCTGTTTTTTTCTTGAGTTCTCTAAAAGAGAGAATCAATTCCAAGGGTTGAGGTTTCAACTGTTTTGTGTTTAGGATCCTAAGCAAGATGCCTGAATAGTTTTTTTGCAACATCCTTCCCTCCCCCAGGAATGAATTATTTATCTTTAATAAGGTGATTTGTCCAGGCCTTGGTAGATTATCTGTGAGATTATTCGGCAGGTAAATACAAAACCCAGATCATCTCTAATTCCATTCCTTGTGAAATTCCAAGAGGCATTACTAAGGATTCAGGCATAAAAGTTTAGAATCTGTGTCTTTGCATGAATTTAATCATCTCCATCAGAATCCTTAAGGAATTACAATAACAGTGATTCATTCATAATTCACTATTTCCATTATCTTCTTTCTCCATCTAGTGTGTGTGGGGGGGTAAAATTTATGGCTTCATTTACATTGTGTTCTATGAATAATAGACGAAATACAGTAAAGACCCATGGAAATGTTCTCGCTGCAGATGCACTTTGGAGCTCATCTGCATCACAATAGCCTCCTCTCCCTCGTACAGTGCTGGCTCTGCCAAGCTTGCAGCTGCAAAAGGGAGCCTTTCAAAGGGGCCACTCTCATTATACAGAGTCTTCTCTGTCTTTGAACTTCAAAGCAAAATGAGGAGACCTTAAATGATATGGGGGTAGGTAAGTGATGAAATCGTAACTTCAGGTATAAAATATCTTCAATTACGGGTATAGAAAAACACAGCCACTCAGTGGAGCAAATATGTTTGCTCAGAATAATATCTGGCTGGCAGGCAGGAACAAATTTAATCTTAAGATTTCTTTGAGCTGCTGGGGCCTTAACGATAATCTAGCTCAAAGCCCTCCTTTTGCAAACGGGGAAACTAAGGCATAAAGAGATAAAGTGACTTATGGAAGGTTCCCTCGTAGAGAGAGGGCTGAGAGCACAGTCAGACCAGTAGCTCCTGGTTCTGTAGACTACACTACCTTTGTTTTAAAGACAAAGCACCTGGCTTTTCAACATAGCAATAAAGCCAGCAATAATCCTCTCGGTGAGGGATTTTCAAACATGGACATTTTCAAGGATCCACCTCCCCCGCTTCAAATAATAATCTTTCTCAATTGAAAATCTTCACTGAAAAACATTTTGAGACTTGAAGAAAGAAATTTGTCATACTTCTGCGATTAAGTAAATCTCATTTTTCTTCTCCCAAGGAATGACAATAAAGCTGATGAAAACCTCTCAATGTTCAGATTTCTCCCCCTGGTGTCTAAGCAGTAGACCAGGGCAATACTTTATTACTACTCCAGCCACAAAAGAATAACACCCCCCTTCCCCCCCAGATTTAAAGAATGATCTTTGACTCTGTAGCTTTCCAGCCTTCACAGGGGACCCAACCTGGCTAAGCCAATCCCCTTTTATGTAGTAGAAGCTCAATGTATTTCTGCTGAAAAGATTAAATTAAAGTTTTACTTATAGTTTGGTGTGGGTTATAAAGAGTGGTTTCTCAAATCAATTATGATCATGACTCTTCTCCTTGTGCTGTTCTCCCTACTTCCCCAGTTCTAGTTCTTTATTATTTTGTTTCTGAATACAAACCAAATCACCCCAAATCACTGTATCTAAAGGTTCTGGGAACCATCTCTTCTTTCTTACAGAAGACTCACACAGCAAGCTCTGTCTCTAATTTTATTAAAGTAACTCAGATATCATGTTGGCAGGGAGGCCTTTGGTAGCTGGAAAGGGCAACTGGGCATTCGTAGGCAAAACACATACAAATTCAACAGTGCTGTGATTCACGGATGCATATCCTCTGTAATCCAACATGTCTAATGCATTTAGTCATGCACAATAAAAAACAAACAAAAGAATCACCCATCAGCCTTTCATTGCCTGCTTCCCACCCCAAGCTTTAAGGAATTCCTCTAGTTAGCACACTAACACCAAAATATTGTGTTTTTTCCTTTTTCAAGTGGATGGGAAAACTCAAAGAGCATTAGTATAGACAGAAAAAAAAAAAAAAGAGCAAATCACTTTGCTTATCTTTTTGTGCTAAGTGCTTGCGTCCCCTATTCCAGAAGAACAATTTGGTGACAAGATGATCACAATTTAGAGAGTATTCTAGTATGTACCAACAGATAAGGGTTAAGGTAACAAAAGTAACAAACTTGAATCTCAATAGTTCGCCAAGTAACCAAAGACCAACCAATTGCCCATTTTGAAAGTCTCCCCAATAAACCTTAACCAACCTGATTAAGATATTCCTTGGGTTCCACAGTAAAATCACACCGCCTGCCAAATTTCTCAGGGTCTACTTTTCACCCATTAGATTCTTATTTATTAGTTAAGAGATCTGCTCCTTAAGCACAGGACAGAGACCAGATTTTTGATGGAGACCTGTGAGACCCTCAAGGATTTTAAGAACCTGAGTGCCTACTGGATTTCTCTCCTTCTCATGAACTTTTTTCCCCCTACCTCAGTATAATGAGATGGGGAATGGTGTGGGTGTGTAATTAAACTTCTACACACTTTGTTTCTGGATCCTGTTCTGTTTGATCTGGTTATAAAGACTCAATTTTTATCTGTCGAATTCTACTCAGAGTTCTTTTCTGAAAGAGACATGGATATAGAATAAAACTATCAACTTTATAGAGAGCAGAAAAAGAGAGTTTCCATTTGTGGGGGCATCATGCAAATTGCTTTTCTCTGGGTGATTGCCTTTTTATTCCACTTTACTTCATTTATGTACTTATTTATTTTGCATGATGCACCTCCAAGTAAGAGCAACCTTGTTGTTAGTGCACAGGAGCCACGTGACACTGGCAAGTCTGTGGCCTAAGAGTAGACACAGAACACCCAGACAGAAAGGCTGGCAATCATGCTGTTCTCAGATGGGGACGATTGTGCTCTCCCCTACCCCAGGGGACATTGGACAATGTCTGGAGACATTTTTGATCGTCACTACCAGGACAGGTTTGCCACTTGCTTCTGGTCCCACAATGCACAAGATAGCCCCATAACAAAGAAGGATCCCACCCCAAATGTTGATATTGTTTATCATTGAGAAATCCCACTCTAGATTAAGTCTAACCTGGAATATTGTTTCTGGGTCTGAGTCCAATACTTTTTTTTTTTCTTTTTGAGTCCAATATTTTAATAAAAATCTTGTTGACCCTGGCATGGCGACTCATACATATAATCCCAGTGACGTGGGAGGTTGAGGTGGGAGGATCATTTGAGCCTAGGAATTGGAGGCTGCAGGGAGCTATGATTGCACCATTGCACTCCAGCCTGGACAACAAAGTGAGACCCTATTTCTAAAAAAAAAAAAAAAATTGCCAACTAGAAGTTGTCACAGGAGGGTGGGCAGAAAGTGGAGTGACTTGAAATAGTATCAAACAAGATATGGAGGAAAAGATCGAGGCTGTTTAATTTAGAGAAAAGAAGGTTCCAGAGGCATAGAAGTTTTGTTACTTTAGAGACTGAACTAGAAGCCATGAGGAGAGAGATTTTGCTTTAACAGAAGAAAGCCTCTTCTAACATTCAAAGACAGTGGAGCAGAGTAGTCTCCTTGTGAAATGAGTTCCTTGTCACTGGTCAAGTTGAAGGAGACCTTGCTAGAAGGTACATTCTCTGCGAGCAGCCAGGGTTCCCGTCTTCCTCGCAACCGTGTTCCCCAGGGACTGTGCTGAACCCACGACATGGTAGATACCTAATAAATGTCTATCAAATAATTTATGAGCTTACATACTTTGATTAATTTATCAGATTATGTAACAGTACTTCGATTATTTATGAAAGACATTGTAGAGGACAAAGACAGAAAGACTCTGGTTTTCATTTTTGGCCCAGCCTTGTATTTCTAGCTAGCCCTCAGGAAATAAAGTATCTAAATTCTAAGGCAATTGTAACTAGAACTCACAGCTGGCAGAACTGAATCAAATACTTCTAAGCGATTAATACATTTGGGGAATTCATTTGCAGAGAATCTGAATTTTTTTATGATATAAAAGTATAAGTTTATTTTATATTTGAGAGAGTGGGGGGGGGGGAAGAGATGAGAGAGAGAAGGGAGCAGAGGGCAGAGAGTGAGGGGAGGGTGGGAAGAGCATGGTGCTGCATCCCAAAGAAAAGAAGGAGGAACGGCCGAAGAGTCTGAATTTTTGTGGAACGCTGCATTGACGTGACTGCCGTATCTCCCTTTCAACAACCCCAATACAGGAGACTACCTCCAGAGGATGTGTGTATTTTAAACTTTTTATTGAAATACTACATGTGGTTTGGCGCCTGTGGCTCAAGCGGCTAAGGCACCAGCCACATACACCTGAGCTGGCAGGTTCGAATCCAACCTGGGCCAGCCAAATGACGACTTCTGCAACCAAAAAATAGCCGGGTGCTGTGGCGGGTGCCTCTGGTCCCAGCTACTTGGGAGGCAGAGGCAGGAGAATCGCTTGAGCCTAGGAGTTGGAGGTTGCTGTGAGCTGTGATGCCACAGAACTCTACTCAGACTGACAGCTTGAGTCTAAAAAAAAAAAAAAAAAGAAAGAAAGAAAAAGAAAAGAAATACTATTATACATATGAAGAAGTGCACATGGAATATTTCTACAGTTTGTTGAAAAAAAACTTTTTTGAGAGAGAGTCTCGTTATGTCACCCTCTGTAGAGTGATGTAATGTCACAGCTCACAGCAACCTCAAACTCTTGGGCTTAAGACATTCTCTTGCCTCAGCCTCCCAAGTAGTGGGGACTACAGGTGCCCACCACAACGCCCGGGTATTTTTTGGTTATAGTTGTCATTGTTGTTTGGCAGGCATGGGCTGGATTTGAACCCACCAGCTCCAGTGTATGTGGCTGGCACCTTAGCCGCTGAACTATAGGTGCTGAGCCTGTTTGTTGAAATTTTTATTTTTATTTTTTGAGCCAAAGTCTCACTTGGTTACCCTGGGTAGAGTGTTGTGGAGTCACAGCTCACAGCAACCCCTAACTCTTGGGCTCAAGGGATTCTCTTGCTTCAGCCTCCCAAGTAGCTGGGACTACAGGTGCCAGCCACAACTCCCAGATAGTTTTTCTATTTTTAGTACAGTAGGGGTTTCACGCTTGCTTAGGTCGAGTTGGAACTCCTGAGCTCAGACAACCCACCCACCTTGCCCTTCCGGAGTGTTAGGATTGCAGGCATAAGCCACTGTACACGGCCTACAGTTTGTTGAAATTTTACAGACTGAACACACCCATGCCTCTGCTACCCGGATTAAGAAACTGAACGATTTTGGCACCCGTCCCCGATCTGGCTTCCTTCAGTCACGGTGCCCACGGGAAGCCACTTCTGACTTGCAGCAGCACTGAAGAGCTTCGCCTGAGCTTGGACTTTATACAGGAAGCCTTACAGTGTGTGTATTTCATCCTGGTCTTTCACTCACCTCTG
Source organism: Loris lydekkerianus (assembly GCA_963574355.1). NCBI lineage: Eukaryota > Metazoa > Chordata > Mammalia > Primates > Lorisidae > Loris > Loris lydekkerianus. The sequence continues at coordinate 21,037 of CAUYPK010065386.1, forward strand.
TGTTGGTGAGACCCACCCAAGTTCTCACGCGTGGTGTGAATTTGTCACTCCTATTACTGAGGAGTATTTTACTATGTGACTACACCCTGGTTTATTCACATTTGCTTATTGATGGCACCTCCAGTAGTTCCCAGTTTTGGACGACTGCGGATGGCCCTGCTGTGGACACGCCGCTGCAGGACGTGCTCGGAGCCCTTCTGTATCGCTCTGAGCAAGACTTAACTATAAACTGAAACCGCAGTCACAAGGCCAGCGGTGATACATCGTTTCTCACGATGCTCTGGGTGGGTCTGGCAGTTCTGCTGCTAGTTCCGTGTGGGCTCACCTGCGACTGTGATCAGGGGTGGGAGGTTTAGGATGGCCTCCCTCACGTCTCACCGAGGGCATCGCTCACGCAGCTCCTCCACGCGGCCTCCCGTCCCCAGTGGCCACACTGGCCTTCTTCCATGGCAGTGTCAGAGTAGTGTTCCAAGAGGCTGAGGGCAAAATCTACCCAGAGGTCGAGTCTCTGACCTTGTGCACTGTCACCTCTGCCTCATGGTCAACCCAAATTCCAGAGGTTGGGAAATAGCCTCCACTTTTGGGTGGCAGAAGATGCTGAATATTGTGGCCATGTTTTAAATCAATCGCAATGTTTTTGGTGAACATTTTACACATTTTTGTTGGGCTTTGCTTTGGGAGTGGGCTTCTGGGTCAGAGGTTATTAGATACTATGAAATATTTTTCCAAAGTAGTTGTCGGATTTCTACTCCCACTAGTGTGTAGGAGAGACGAGATTCTGCACATCTTTGCCAGTATTTAGTATTTTAGAAGGCTTTTGATTTAATTTATTTATTTTTGTTTTTTGTTTAGCAGGCCCAGGCCGTGTTAGAACCCGCGACTCCTGGTGCACAGGGCCGGCACTCTAACCATTGAGCTATGAGTGCCCAGCCAGAAGCCTTTTAATTTTATAAAGAATCAATGTGATGGTACATCCCTGTAGTCAGCTCCCCTCATACACAGATTTAAACTTCATTTTCAAAATATGTTTTGTATAGAACTAAAAACCATCTTCCTAAGCCCCCCATCCCCTTCTGGGTAAAGGGAAGTCCTTCTATGCTTCTTTGTTAGGTTAAGGACTCATCTACTTATTTTTTTGCTCCAATAATAGGCATATAGTCTCTCAGTCATTGAGAAGATAGATTCTAGACAATTTAGGGCACTCTTGTAGCCCAGCCCTGATCTATGAAAAGATCCAAAAACACTTATTTAGGTTTTTTTTTTTTATTGTTGGGGATTCATTGAGGGTACAAGAAACCAGGTTATACTGATTGCATTTGTTAGGTAAAATCCCTCTTGCAATAGTGTCTTGGCCCCAAAAGGTGTGGCACACACCAAGGCCTCACTCCCCTCCCTCCTTCTCTCTCTCTGCTCTTCCTTTCCCCATCCCCCCTCTTCCTCCTTTCTCTCTCTGCTCTCTACTTCCCTCACCCTCACTGTGACCTTAATTGTCATTAATTGTCCTCATATCAAAATTGAGTACATAGGATTCATGCTTCTCCGTTCTTGTGATGCTTTACTAACAATAATGTCTTCCACTTCCATCCAGGTTAATACGAAGGATGTAAAGTCTCCATTTTTTTTTTTTTAATGGCTGAATAGTATTCCATGGTATACATACACCACAGCTTGTTAATCTATTCCTGGGTTGGTGGGCATTTAGGCTGTTTCCACATTTTGGTGATTGTAAATTGAATTGCAATAAACAGTCTAGTGCAAGTGTCCTAATGATGAAAGGATTTTTTTCCTTCTGGGTAGATGCCCAGTAATGGGATTGCAGGATCAAATGGGAGGTCTAGCTTGAGTGCTTTGAGGTTTCTCCATACTTCCTTCCAAAAAGGTTGTACTAGTTTGCAGTCCCACCAGTAGTGTAAAAGTGTTCCCTTCTCTCCACATCCACACCAGCATCTGCAGTTTTGGGATTTTGTGATGTGGGCCATTCTCGCTGGGGTTAGTTGGTATCTCAGGGTGGTTTTGATTTGCATTTCTCTAATAGATAGGGATGATGAACATTCTTTCATATATTTGTTAGCCCTTTGTCTGTCTTCTTTAGAGAAGGTTCTATTTATGTCTCTTGCCCATTGATATATGGGATTGTTGCTTTTTTCATGTGGATTAATTTGAGTTCTCTATAGATCCTAGTTATCAAGCTTTTGTCTGGTTCAAAATATGCAAATATCCTTTC
>CAUYPK010065387.1:0-30381 GCA_963574355.1 Loris lydekkerianus
ATAAAATGGGCATCTTCCCTACCTTCTCAGATTCTTAGTGACACTATAAAAAGAAGGAATCTCCTGACCCTTTTTCAGTTTGCAAGTGGTACTTAATTCTGGATTTTAGGTTGTATTTGATTCTGGATTAAGCTTAATGCAGGAAAAAAAGAAAACACAAGAAATTCACCACTGAATAAGCATATTTTGAATTCTGGTTACCTAAATCAATCTTCTTGATAAAATTAATTTTCAGAGTATTTCAACAGCTATTCCATGAATTTAGGGATTTTTAGTTTCATTCAGTTGGAGAACAGTGTTCAATGTACTTACACCTTTATATTTGTTTGGTTTTTTTTTTCACACCTTTACATTTGAAACCAAAACTTATTTCTTTGCTTTTAAATGAATGTGTCTTATATTCCCTGCCAATTAGAGAGTATTCCTTAGGGCTTAGACAATAGTCAAGATGTCTCCTTTTAATTTAAACATTTTTAAAAAAAAATCCCAGATCGTCTAGTACTGGATTTTGTTTGAAATCAGTACAGTTTGTTTAATGACAGGAATATGTTTTGAGAAATTTATCATTAAGCAATTTTTCTTTGTACAAACATCATAGAGTATACTGGAATATGTTTTGAGAAATTTATCATTAAGCAATTTTTCTTTGTACAAACATCATAGAGTATACTTAAGTGGTATAACCTACTACAGATCTAGGCTATAAGGTATAGCCTGTTGCTCAGAGGCTGCTAACTTTTGTAACATATAACTGTATTAAGTACTGTAGTAGGCAATTATAACATAATGGTAAGTATTTGTGTATCTAAACATCTAAATATAGCAAAGGTAATACATTGTGCTATGATGTTAGGACAACTATGATGTTACTACGCATTGGGAACTTTTAAACTCTATTATGATCTTATTCTCTTCTCATGTAAGAAAAGATGTATTGAGTTTATATCATATTATTTAACTGTTATTAATTTAGCATCATAAGTTATGAGATACTAAGGAGAAGAGCAAATCACTCAAGGATTTTACCTTCTCTTTGAGGAAAGGGGTTAATGCAGTTTTGACCAAGATAATTATATCACATTGGTGAAATTATGGGGTTAGTGCAGTTTTGGTCAAGATAATTATATAAAGTTGGTGAAATGTTGGCTTTTTTATTGCCTTATTCACTGATTAAGTACAGTTTAAGGAGATGCTGATAGGCATAACCCACATGCGTAAGAGGTCGCATTTTCTTAAGATTGTTCTTCAGTGTATAAATTCATGCTTAGCTTCATTTGCCATTTTAGACATAGGGGGAAAATTTAACAGATAATCATCCTTATAAACACAAAGAGACATTCCCTAATAAGAGTAACAGGCCAATCAACAACAATAAAAACACTGTACACAATAAGACTATTTACACAACACAAATGCAAAATGATGAAACAACTTCCTATGAAATTATTGGCCAGAAATTTGTGTAAGTGCTTTCATTTGCTTGTACTCAGTATTAAAATCTTGACTTTTGTGTGATTGATTTGTTTTAAGGTTAACTATTCCATATATGGCAGGTATTCAATAAATAATGTTGACTGACAGATGGTTAAATGTTAGCATGTGCTCCATTCTTACAGGCAAATGGACACCTGGTGATTGATTATAGTCAAACATTCTTTAAAATACCTTTTGTGCATGTTTCAGACTAATGACTTTGCTAAATTTACTTCTAAATTTAACACGATTTAGAACTATCATTAATTAATCTGATTTAGCTTTTACTATGGAGTTGAGGCCAAACTGGTTAAAATGTTTTAGTCCACACTATTTTTGGTTTAAATTCTATTTTTAAAACTTGTAAAGATATACAAGGTAGTTTTTCTTCTGCTATTGTGGTAGTAATATCTTGAAGAATAATTCTAAAAGATGGCTGATTAATTATTAATTTAAAAAACCACTGGATTCTATCTTAATTTCTTTTAACTCACAAAGCTAAGTTATATGGAGTCATATTTTCTCCCAAAGTAAGTTAGTATTTGATAACTCTAACCATTATTTTTCCCAACATGACAGTAACTCCTTCAGGCCTCAACTCTTTAAAGCACTAGGACCCTATTAACTCCATACTCTGAACATAATTCAAGTTCGTGTAATTGTCCTCATTTAAATGTTTCACTTCATTTATTCCAGTATGTAGAATTCAGAGAAATTATGTTCTTTGGAAATTATTTCATGTCGGTACCTCAGTTATGGTTATCCAGATTAACAAATATATTGGACCAAAAAAAAGTTAAAATGAGTGACAAACCACTCTAAAATCCATTTTAAGCATTAATTTTCCATTTACTCAGTGGCATCTTTAGTCAAACATTTTTATGATTCACAACTAAGTGTTTAAAGATAAAAAGGACCTTTAGGTAATATTTTATTTTAATCCATGAATTTAATAACATTTTTATTTGACTAAAATCATCCCAAAAGTGAATGACAAGTTCAGATCAGCTCCCAATCTGATATTATAATAATAATATTTAAACAAAGCAAATAATATTGAGCAAAATACTCGAAAGACTATACTTATAATGTGGAAAATAGTAAGATGTTAACCACACTTATATGGTGGGGTTTTGAATATGATTGAATATATATTTGTCAAGGTAATATATGACACATTTTGCTATAATCCTTTCCTTTTCCATAAACTAATGGCACACCATTTTTGTAGAGAAACATAAAACTTTCCTTGAAATTTCCTCTTGTGACACCAGATGGTGCTTCCAACAATGAATTGGTTCTAAATAAAGATTTATTTTGAAAATGTTATGAATAATAGCAATAAAATATTTTTAGATGATATAACCAGTATTCTCCTGTCCACCTCCACATTTAATAAATGAGGAAATACTAAAAAGTGAAATGACAAATGAAATTGCCCCAATCCTTTAGGTTTTTAATGACAGATTTGGGCACCAACCCAAGGATCCTGGCACTAAATTATTTTTTTTTTTTTAATTTCAGATGAATATGAGAGTGCAAACTATACGGTTACATAGTTTGTGTTTGTTAGGTAATGTACCTGTTGTAGTTGTGCCTCTCACCTAAGGAGGTGTGCCATATACCCTCACATAGTACCCATTAGTTGGGAGCACACTAATCTCCCTCCCTGCTCCCCTGTCCCCTCCCTCCTCTCCTCTCTCTCTACTCCCTCCTGTTGCTTCCCCCCAACTTGAATTAAATTGAGTTTTTCTCTCATGTGGGCATTTATTAGCTCATCTCCTGTCTTCATGTTAGTATTTAATACATTATATACTTACTCTTACTTGCCTTTCTAATCTTGTAATACTTTATTAAAGAAAATGTTCTCCAACTGTATTGAGGTTAGTACAAAAGACATAAAGTCTTCATCTTTTTATGGCTGAATAGTATTCCACGGTATACATAAACCACAATTTGTTAATCCACTCATGGGTTCATGGGCACTTGGGTTGATTCCACATCTTGGCAATTGTCAATTGAGCTGCAATAAGCATTCTTGTGCAATAATCTGTTTGATAAAATGATCTTTTTCTTCTGGGTAGATACCTAGTAATGGGATTACAGGATGAAATGGAAGGTCTACTTTTAGGTCTTTGAGAATTCTCCATACTTCTTTTCAAAGAAGCTGTATCAGTTTGCAATCCCACAATAGTATAAAAGTGTTCCATTCTCTCCACAGCCACCTGGCACTGAATTCTTTGATTTAGTTTTTATTATTTTGTACTAAAATTCATAGTTAAAGGGAAGTATTTATATGATATGAAATATTGAAATGCTCTATGTAGATACATGTGTGTGTGTGTGTGTGTGTGTGTGTGCATGTGTCTGTGTATAATTATAGAAAAGCATCTCAGGTCAGTTCCTCCCATTATTATATCAACCAAGAGTTAACTAACTTAACAATATTTAAATAAAAATCTTGTATCTTCTCAATGAATATTCTTTACCAAGGTTTGGTATGTGAACAGCTGTATCTTTAGGTAAAACTAATTTGTAGAATTATATTTGCTGAAAAACTTGGCTGAAATCCATAAATCATTTATTTCATGTTTACTGATAAATACATATGTCATACTGTTAGGTAGCTAGCTAGATATGATCAGGGAAGATAACGGATGAGATCAAGCTGACCTGAGCTATTATGGCAATGAGGCTGATTAAGACACTGCAGGTGGATTGTTATTAAGATCATGCTGGTGGGTTGTTCTCATGACCTTGCAAGTGGTCTATTTTGAGAACAAAGTTAATTAAGACCCTAGGTAACTTCTAAGAAACAGCTGATACTCCTCAAAGTTGTGTCTAAAACCCAAAGGCTGCACTTTCCATGGTGCCTACAGTCACTAGGACAGGGCCCAGATTGTTATCCAGGCTGTTAAAATCAACTTTTCCTTCCTTGCTAAAACTTTACTTGCTTTTTCTCTATTTAATTATTTCAGCAACTACTTTGAGCCACTCTGCCAATCTAACAATACTTCTCAGAATATTTTCAGTAATAACTTAGGAGTTGTCATGGAAGTTTTGAATTATCTGTATATTGCCAAGAACTTATGCTGTCCCAATAGAGACATCCAATAGAGATCTTAGAGGAGACGAGGGCAGCCATGATTCTTTCTGATGTTATTTTCTAAAGTAAGAGATGTAGCCTGAAACACAATAGCTCAACAATCTCTCATAATTGAACTGTCTTACATGGATATATTGACATAATTCAGTTTTTATTTTCCAGCTGTACTACCTCTTCCTTTTTACAATTACAACAGGAGTGCAGTTGTAAAATTTTTAAAAAATCAATAAATTCATGTCATACATCTCATTGCAAGAGAAGATTGAGCTACAGATTTGTCTCAATCCCTATCAAAATTTCAACAACTTGTTTTTTAGAAATAAAAACGCTCATTCTAAAGTTCATATGAAATCTGAAGGGACTGCAAATAGGCAAAATAATCTTTTATAAGACAAACAATGCTATTTTTCAGAAAGATGATGGGTCAGTTTGGTTTCTTTAGTCACAGCTTTAGAAAGCATCTGACTGGCATAAGCAAAACTGGACAGCATGTGAGAAGTTCCACAGAATTAAAGGAACTACCAACACAGCCATTATGGAAGGAACAGAAACTAAGAATGCTCTTTAGATGAAAGTAGTAGGAAGTAATTCATAGTCTCATCATGAACATCACTGCTGAAGTGAAACGTCTCCAAATTTTGTTGGTGTTACCTTATATCACTTTTCTTGTAATATTCAGAATCCCAAGAAAGAGATCCTAATTGATCAGGCTGGGTTCTGAGTCTATTTTATGGCTAAAGGGAAGTAGAGAACTACAATTGTATTAAGACGACATTATATATGGCCTCAAAAATATTGGGGCACAGTAACCCGGAAAAATAAAACATTGCAAATCAAGAAATGAACACCCTCAAAGCTATAACTAAAATGATTTATTGATAGTGCTTTACATTTGTTTATATATCAGTTAATTATTGACCTCTCAGAAGATAGTCTGTGTATTTCAGATACTTCTCCTCCAGACCATTGACTAAGGATATGTATATTAAAATCATTGTTGCTAAAACAATACACACTTTTCACATTCATGCCATTCATATAATATTTGTGGAGGGTCTATCCAATGTTTTGTACTATATACAAATATAAGTATACAATTATATAATAAATATACATAGGCACCTTTTTGACACTACTGATCATATCTTTCTTCAATAACTTTTATTGGCTTGTTTGGTATACTTGTGTCACACTTTCCTATGTTTCTTCTATGTTTATATTTTATTCTTCTCAAATTTCTTCCTTCCTTCTTCCTTCTGTCCGCTCTTCCTCTTACTCCTCCTCCTCTTTCTCCTTCTTCTCCTCTTTCTCATCCTCCTTCTTTTCTTTCTCTCTCTCTTGTATTTACTCATACTATTTATTGAAAAAATCAAAATGTGGTGGATGCATGAAATTTTTCAGGTACCAGAAGCCATGATGAACAAACAAATGAAAAAGATTGAGAAATTTCTTGCTGTTGTAGAATTTACAGTTTATTGGTAGAGTCAGATCACATAAACAAATAAGTTCAAATAAGGATAAATACTATGAAGGAAATAAAGGAAGCAAAAAAGAATAGGTACTGCCTGGAGAGAAGAAAAAGTATAAGAACTTGTTTTCAGCTTGACCTCACTTACTAGAATTATTGCAAAGTTTTCTTTCCACTTTGATTGTATTTTCCTTTTCCATCTTATTAACTCCTGGGTCTTTAGTTTCTATCACTAGGCTAACAGCATCATATTATTTCTTTAATCCACTTCTCTCCTTCTGCACAAGCTTATTTACTTCCTTTTAGATAGCTTTGGTTCCTGTTTCATTGGCCCATGAAAATCATGTCAAAAGTTAAATAATTATATGTACTCTGATAATCTTCCTCCAACTCCTATATTTTTATCTTAGCAGTAGGTACCTCTCCATCTAATCTGTTGCTCAAGGCAGATCTTTAGGAAGCATCTTCTATTCCTATCTTGACTCATCCTCCACATTTAATGCATTACTAAGTCCTACATTTCAATTTTTCCATGAAAATCAGCCCATGGTTGATACTCAATTTGAATTAATTATTGCAAAAATATTTTAACTTAGCATTCTTCATTTGGTCCTACTACCCTCCATTGTCCATATTTCATATTAAGAAAACTTTTACATATATAACTTGGGTAGTGCCATTGGCCTGCTCAAAATGTTTTAGTGACTAACATTTCTCCATAATAAATCTTTAAATCCTTAACTAGGTTTATTGCATCGTTCTCTATCTATGTATTGCTTACCCCTTCCAATGCCACTTTTACCAATCCCTCCAATTGAGATGTTTATTGCCATTTTTCAAATATGCTTTCATTTCCCTCAAGTCTTTGCTATATGCTGCTCCCATCTCTATAAATAAAAGATTTCCCACTCTGTCCCATTTACTCATTTCTATCACCCCAGGCTCTAGCTCAGTTCTTAGAATTAATCCCTTCTCAACTTTTGAAATCCTTTCAGAATTTTTTAAGATTTATTTTGGTGGTATAACTTCTTGCCTTCTGTTCCTATCACATTTTTTAGTTTTCTATTCATAGTAACTTAAATAGCAGTTGATTTTCTCTAGGTTTGCTGAGGGCAAGAAATGCATTTTTTTTTTTTTCTTATTTAATTCTCATTCAGACAAATGCCTTGCTTAGAGTAAATATTTTTTAAAAAAGAAAAGTGTGTTGGAAGGTCTCAAATACAAGATGAATAATGAATTGTTTAGAATAAAGTGCATATGGCTTTAACAAAGAAATATCACATATACAAAAGCTTAGTGAAGTGTATTGCTCTCTAACATCACTATGTGAATACTCTGTAGTGATGGGAAACTGATTCAGATATCCAGGCACTTTTAATATTGTTTCTCTGCTATTTTCTATGGAAGTGGTATCTAGACATTTCTGTCTCTGGAGCCCTCTCCTTTCTTATGAATTATTTAAAACATTGAAGAACTTGTGCTTATGCCAGGTATATCTGACATTTCTCATAAAGACAAAAACCTATGTAAATTTACTTATTTAAATATATCAATAAGTTCATTGCCCATTAAATGTTAACAGAAATAACAGATTTTTAAATTAAGGGGGAAAAAACTCTTACAGCCAAGAAGACACTAAGGAGACATGAGAATGAAATGTAAAGTGGTATCCTGGATGGGATCCTTGAGATTTATTTTTTAAATACATTAGTTAATGGAATGATATTATCTTACATTTTTTTGCAAATCTCTTCAGTGTCTGATGTAAGAGAAGAGAAATGAATATATAAGATAGCTCAAACTCCCTGGGAAGATGGAAGGGAAAAGGATCAGGGCACATGTGGAAGAATCGGCCTTATTACATGGGCCATTATGAAAGTTTTGAGATACATAAAAGTAAAAAGGCATAAAATCCTCAAGGATAAAAACAAATTAAATCTTCAAGCAACATGGACAAGCTGAACAAGTTGAAACCTGCAAGAGTGAATCAGATAGGATGCAGTCATCTGTGCTTCATGGAAGTGAAATAACGGACCATAACAGTCTGTCTCAAAACCCTCATAGTAACTTACATATATGGAACAAAACTCTGTTATCCTTGTAACAAACAGAAACCTGACAGATATGAATCACACAGGTATGCAGGGATATGGAATCAATAAGAAAATGACGTCATTACTTTTAGCTTTTTACAATATTTTTTGACTGACATTTTGCAAAACCTTTGAACATTATCAGTGAACAACATCCATGGAATAAATGTTGGAAATTTGCTGAAAAAAAGAGAAGACATTCAACAAACATCTTGCAGAATGAAGAAATGAGCTTATTAGGAAAGTACATTGAGATTTATATCAATATATAGTAGGATGTATCTGTAGGTGATATATTCAATAAAAGACTAATAACCAGAATCAACAAAGAATTTTAAAAAATCAAGAAAAAAAATCAAACAGCCTCATTAAAAAGTAGGCAAAAGACATGAACAGAACCTTTGTAAAAGAAAATAGACAAATGGCCAACAAACATGAAAAAATAGTCAATGTCACTAATCAACAGGGAAATGTAAATTAAAACTGTAATAAGATATCACTTTACCCTGGTCAGAATGGCCTTTATTAAAAGTCCAAAAATGATTTCTGTATAGACTTCATAGTTTTTTATATGTCAGTATAAACTTGGGAGGCAGAGACCCAGTGGTGGGGAGTGTAACAAGATCAATGAATAAAATCATGAGACATTATGAAGTACGAATAGGCAGTCACCATTCCAAGTATGGCAGTGACAAAAAATGGGGGATTTGGATCTAGGAAGCAGCAAAAAATAATATGTTTATTAGCCTAACAATGTGTTCTAGGCTGGTACATTGATGTGTAAGAAAGAGCATGAGTGAGTTGAAAGAAATGAAGACACATTGATAAGTACCTTTAATCAGATTCATTATGTTCCTTGTTTAGTAATAATCTTTGCATCATTAATTCTCTCTAGTTATGTAATAATTTTCTGAAATGTATCAGATACTGTATCTCTTTTTGATCTTTGTATGGATGAATCCCTAAAATTTATCACATCACAATGATATTTTAAAAAGATATACTTCATGGACATCTTTCTAAGGACAAGACACATGTACTACAACAATCCTTATGGATTACCTATGATAGTGAGGCTAAATTGAGATACTCCTTTTGAAGATAACTCATTTAGTATGCACATTACATTTATAGTCTTAATATAAAAAAGATAATGCCCCAAAATGATTTTCAGAAAAAGACACTCTTATGTCATTAGAAGAATGCTCTTTTTAAGTTAGACCATTTTAGTAAGCAACTGTCACTAAGAAGGTAATTATCATTATTTAAGTACATTCTTTGACATTGTTTAAGAGAATGCTGCTAGCATTTTTTCTCTTGTTTAGTTACTACACATATGTCTGCAATTGGCCATTTGCATGAAAGCCCACTAGGCAAAGTCTAACATAGAATTTTAATATTAAGTCGTGTTCCAAGCACCGTAAATATTTACTTTAATTATAAAAGGAAATAAGAGACACAACAAATCATTTTTTTATTTCCTTGTTTGTGACCATGCATATTATTAGACAAGGTTTGTTATTTTCAGCTTCTAAAATCCATGACCAAATCTGAGGGAAATCTATGTGTGTTACTTTAATATAAAGTGCCAGCAAGAAATAGTCTATTCTAGGAATAATATTAACCAGTAGAGACAAAGGGGGATATGACAAAATTATAAATACAATCTTTAACTTAAATATAGACAATGGAATTATTAAGATGGCTATAAAATATTAAAATATTTCATTTTAATTGTAGGACCCAGCATGATTCATTTCTTTACCTTGAGTGCTTCTGTCTTGTTTCATTTGGAATCCATTTACCTTTCATTTTATTCATCTTTTCCCAATTTTATACCCTTAAGATAAATTTTAGACACATAATAAATTGCCTGTTAAATAGTTGGCCTTGTCAAACTGATAGGCAGGAAGCAAAAAAATTACTCATTTCTAAAGGTCCATTTTCTTATTAATGATAGCATAGGTTACTATATTTTTTGTGTATAAATTACTTCATCCCAAGGTAGAGAACCCAAAGAAGAAATGTGGAAGGAAAGCCGGGCTTTTAAAAAGCCACTCGGTAAACCTCTCTATCATGTAGTTTCCATTTATTGGAAAAATGGTTTTGAAATTTATTACTTCTCCTTTGCAAAGTGCTTAGAAAGGAGGCAAAACAGCAAATCCAGTAAGCATACTTCCTGTAGTTATACATGGAATATTGCTGGAAAATGCATTCCATTATTTTTATCTGTGAGACTTTAGGCAAGACACTTCACCTTCCTGAACTTTAGTTTTCTCATCTTATAAATCAGGTTAGAAATGACAATGCAGCAGTGTTACATAGAGGGTAGGCTATGCAAAATAGTTGGAGTAGCCAGCACAGTTGACATTGAATAATTGGTAGTTACTAATGTTGCTATTATCATCAATAATAATGTAAAAATTAGATGATGTTTCCAAATAGAAGTTACCCAAAGAACAATATTATATGTAGCTAACAGTTCCTATAAAGCTTCATTCGCTTCATTATGAAACACACAATTTTATGAATTTCAAAATATTTATATATTTTTTCAATCTCTGTTACCAATTTTGTATTTGCATGACCACTTTTGCTAATTGATTTATTGTCCAGTATTTAGGGATTATACACTGTGTTTTTTTCAACCAATAACCTCTTGCATACAGAACATGTAACAAATCAACAAGCACCAATGTGTCTTTCTGTTCAGTACATCAACATGACAAATATCCTACAAACAATAAAAGTGAAAGAAAAACTCAGATTATCAGATTGTAAGTGGTCTCCCAGAATTCACTACAAATTCTAACCAGTCACTATTTTCCAATGTAGAGATTATCTGATTTTATGACCTATCTTCTTAAATTTCTTCATTGATTCTCCCTGTATTAAGGAATAAGACCAAAACCTGGAAGGCCTAGACTTAACTGAGCTTCTCGTAAACCAAACACAGGCCACATTGTCCTTCTTTCCATTTCTCAAAATTTTCACAGGGACTTTCACATACTGCTCTTCTAAGTTTCTTTCTCTTGCTCATTCATATTCATCTTCCAATATTGACTTAGAAATGATTTCAGGAAGACAGAACAGATAGTTCACTACACTTAACTACACAAACTTTCAGTCTCATAGTCCCAAACTCTTTGTTTTTAGTGACAAAAATTAAAGACATGTACCAATTTATTTCCATTAAATAATACATATGTTAATGTATCTATGTTATATGTGACATATATTTATATATTATATGTCATATCAGATATTTTTATACCAGGAAACTTTAAAGAGTTCATGTAAAATTGCATTAAAAGATAAAAATAAGGTAGCACCTGTTGCTCAGTGAGTAGGGCTCCAGCCCCATATACTGAAGGTGGCAGGTTCGAATCTGGCCCCGGACAAACTGCAACAAAAAATAGCCAGGCATTGTGGCAGGCTCCTGTAGTCCCAGTTACTCAGGAGGCTGAGGCAAGAGAATCACCTAAGCCCAAGAGCTGAAGGTTGCTGTGAGCTGTGATGCTACTGTACTCTACAGAGAGCAACAAAGTGAGACTCTGTCTAAATAAATAAATAAATAAATAAATAATAAAAAAAGATAAAAACTCTTAGTAGCTTAATTTTTTGAATATTTATTTCAAAATACTGCCAGAGTACAAAAGTATTTCGTTACATGGTTCACTTTTGTAATATTTGTTGACTCAGGGTTATAAGTGTGCCTGTCACTCAGATAGTGTTCATTATTCATGACAGGTAGGTTTTCATCCATCCCCTTTTCCCCCTACTCCATGAAAAATTTCCATTGAGTTTTATTCCCCTCTATCCATATGTGTGTTCATTCATTAGTTCCAATTTAATAATGGGCACATGAGGTGTTTGTTTTTCCATTCTTTAAGTACTTCATTTAGAATAATGATCCCAGTTACATCCAAACTGTCACCAAAGGCATTAAGCAATCCTTTGTGGCTGAGTAATATTCTATAGTATATATATATATATATACCACATTTTGTAGAACCATGTATGAATTGATAAGCATTTGGGTTAATTACACATCTTTGCAATTATTAATTGTGCTGAAATAAACATTTGCATACAGGTGTCTTTTTGATAAAATGACTACTTTTCCTTTGGGTAGATACCCAGTAGTGAGATCTCTGAATCAAATGGTAGATCTACTTTTAGTTCTTTGAGAAATCTCCATACTGATTTCCATAGAGGCTTTACTGATTTGCTGTCTCACCAGCAGTGTATAAGCATTCCTTTCTCTCTGCATCCATGTCATCATCTATTGTGGCAGGGTGATATCTTATTTTGGTTTTAATTTGCATTTCCCTGATGATTAGTGACGTTGAAACTTTTTTTTTTTTTTTTTTTTGGCCGGGGGTGGGACTAAAAACTTTTTTTTTAAATGTTTATTGGCCATTTACCTGTCTTCTTTTGAAAAACTTCCATTAATGTCTTTGCCCACTTTTTATTGGGGATTGTTCAATTTATTTTCTTGCTGATTTTCTTGAATTATTTGTAGGTTATAGTTATTCCTTTATCATACATATAGCTTACAAATATTTTTTCCCTTTCTGTAGGTTGTCTGTTTGCTTTGTTGATTATTTCCTTGGCTGTGCAGAAGAAGCTTCTAAATTTAATCAAATTCTGTTTATTTAGTTTTGTTGCTTTTGTGACTGCCATAGGAGTCTTCCAACATTTTCTTCTAGAATGCTTATGGTTTTGTGCCTTACATTTAAATCATTTACACATCTTTGTAAGTGGTGAAAGATACAGATCTTGTTTCATTCTTGTCCATTTAGCCATCCAGTTTTCCCAGAATCATTTATTAAATAGTGATTCTTTCTCCCTGTGTATACTGTTCTATGCTTTGTCAAAGATTGGTTGGCTGTATGTGGATTATATTGTATCTGTGTTTTCTTTTCTGTTCCATTGGTCTATGTCTCTATTTTTTGAGCCAATACCATGCATTTACAGAAGTTTGCCCACAAACTACTGAACGTACATTCTTCTCATCAGCACATAAAACAACACCAAAAATGATCATTTTTTTAAGTCACAAAATATGGTCCAACAAGTTCAAAAAAAATTAAATCATGACATTTTCAAACCACAGTGAAATAAAACTAAAGTCAGCTCCAAGAAAGAGACCCAATTCTACACAAAGACATGGAAATTAAACAACCGGCTACTGAACAATTAATTACTGGGTCAATAGTAAAATTAGGATGGAAAGCAAAAGATTCCTTGAACAGAATGACAAATAGGACAGAAAATATTTAAATCTGTGGGATTCAGCAAAGGAAGTGCTAAGGGGAAAATTCATAGCTTTAAATGTATACATCAAAAAGAAAGAAAGGTCACAAATTAACAATGTAATGTCACATTTCAAGGAACTAGAAAAGGAGGAGCAAACCAAATCCAAACCCAGCAAAAGAAAAGAAGTAAACTAATATTAGAGCAGAACTAAATGAAATCAAAATAAAAAAATTAATACAGATCAAGGAAACAGTTCTTTAAGAAGGTAAAAACAAAATTGATAAAATCTTTTGCTAGATTAATCAGAAATAGAAGGGAAAGGAACAAAATGAACTTAATCAGGAAGGAAAAAGGAGATAATTCACCTGGTACCACAGAAATACAAAATTTCATCTGTGAGTACTATGAAAATCTTTATGTAGAAAAACTTAAAAATGTAAAGGAAGCAGAAAAATTCTTGGAAACACACACCCTCCCAAGACTCAATCAGGAAGAAACACTATCTCCTGGACAGACACATAATTAGCAACAAGATTGAAGCAGCAATGACAATATCTTCCAACAATAAAAAGCCCAGATCAAATGGATTCAAAGCCAAATATTATCAAACCTACAAAGAACAATTGGCATTCTTCGGAAATTATTCCATTGTTACCAAAACCAGGATAGGACACAACACAAAAAGAAAACTTTAGACCAATATCCCTTATGAGTATAGCTGCAAAAATATCCCAGTAAAATACTACCAAACTAATTTCAGCAGCATATCAAAACATAATCCACCAGAATCAACTGGGCTTCATGCCAGGGATGCAAGGATGGTTCAACATATGTAAATCAATAAATATGATTCAACTCATAAAGAGAAGCAAAAACAAAAATCATCTGATCATCTCAACAGATGCAGGCAAAGCATTCAACAAAATTCAACACCATTTAATGATGAAGGTCCTCAACAAACTAGTCATAGAAAGAACATTTCTGTAAATTATAAAAGCCATATATGACAAACCCACAGCCAAGAACATACTAATTGGGGAAAAGTTGAAATTATACCCACTAAGAACTAGAATAAGACAATGATACTGTCACCACTTCTATTCAACATGATGCTGAAAGTCCTGTCCAGAGAAATCAGGCAAGAGAAGGAAATAAATGGTATCCAAATCAGGAAAGAGGGGGTCAAACTATCACATTTTGCTGATATATGTTATATAGATTTATATATACATATAGATATATATTTTTTCTAGATATTTATCTTATATCTAGAAAATCTTAAAGATTCAACCAAGACACTCCTGGAATTAATAAATAAATTCATCAGAGTCTCTGGTTACAAGTCAGTGTAAACTAATCAGTAGCATTCCTGTACACCAATAATAGTCAAACTGAGAGTCAAATCAGATATTCAATACCACTCACAATAGCAACAAAGAAAATAAAATACCTAGGAATAAACTTAGCCAAAGAGGTGAAAGAGCTCCACAAAGAGAACTATGTAACACTGAGGAAAGAAACCACAGATGATGCAAGCGGAAAAATACATCATGCTCATGGATAGGTAGAATCACACATTGTTAATCACACATCCATACTACTGTAATACTTAGAGATCTAAAAATAGACCTTCCATTCAATCCTATGTTTCTACTATTTCAGAAGACCAGAAATCACATTATAACAAAGATATTTGTATCAGAATGTTTATTGCAGCCCAATTCATAATTGCTAAGTCATGGAAAAAGCCCAAGTGCCCATCGACTCATGAATGGATTAATAAATTGTGGTGTATGTACACCATGGAATATTATGCAGCCGTAAAGAAAGGTGGAGACTATAACTCTTTCATGTTTACATGAATGGAGCTGGAAAACATTCTTCTTAGCAAGGTATCTCAAGAATGGGGAAAAAAGTACCCAATGTACTTAGCCCTAATATGAAACTAATTTATAGCTTTCATAGGAAAGCTATAACCCAATCTCAGCACAAAAATATGGGGAAAGGGGAAAGGGAAGGGAGGGGAGAGGGGAAGATGGGTCCAGGGAGGGTAATTAGTGGGTCCACACCTATGGTGCATCTTAGAAGTGTGCAGGTGAAATTTATTAAATATAGAATATAAAAGTCTAAACACAATAATTAAGAAAATGGTTAACTATGTTAACCAATTTGATGAAAATATTTCAAACGGTATATAAAACCAGCACATTGTACCTCATGATTGCATTATTGTACATAACATAGCTATGATTTAATAAAAAATAAAAATAAAAAAAATTCCATACTACCCAAAGTGATTTACAGATTCAATGTAGCCCCCATCAAAATACCAACATCATATTTCATATATATAGAAAAAATAATTGTAAGCTTCATTTAAAGCCAGAAAAGAACCAGAATAGTCAAAGCAATCTTAAACAAAAAGAACTAATCTGGAGGCATCGCATTACCAGACATCAATAGCCCATTTTTAACAAATTAAAGCTAACTAAAAATTAAATTTGTCTTAATTTCTTTTAATTCCTGTAGGATAACTTAAAAAATACAAACTCATTCTCAAGAGTCACCCAATCAAGGATAGAAATCTAAAGTTTAGTTTCACATGTACGCTGTTAACATAGTATCCTTTTATGATCATTTTTATCTGTACATATCTCTTCCAGATGTAAAAAATATATATACTAGAGCCTCCATAATTAGCCACCTCTCTACTTTGACCACCTCCTTTAGGACATGCACCACATGTACACACCAGTACAGTAGGTCTAGTTCCTTACGTTGACCACCTCTGTATGCAAACATGGCATGACCCTTGAGTGGTCAATTTACAGAGCTTCACCTGTAATGTGTATTATCTAAAAGCCTGTCAATAAAGCTACCATGTACATATTTTTTTCTAAAACTTGAGAATCTGGTAAAATATATTTGTCTCTTGACATCTAGTTAGTATACAGCCAAAATTGACTTAGTTCCATCTGCTTTAGGATTGTGCTACATAATGGATGTCATTCAGTGACAGTTTAATTCTTTTGAGCTGATTATCTCAATCCTGAATTTTATGGCAATGTAGACCCTCTCTTAAGTTTACCTTTATATGCCTGATAGAATATATGATTTCAGTTGGGATTAGCCTAGTCCATTCTCTACTTAATGAGCTGAACTAATATTGAACCCCAAATGGTCAGGAATTCAGCATATTTTAACTCTTCTTTACTCTGGCATGGATTTTTTTGTTTTTCTTTACAGCTTCACTTAGCTTGATCCATTACCACCCTCTGATTCACTCTGGCATATACTCTAAATCAATTTATTTCATAGTCTTAGGAGTTGAAGTCCATGGCATTTGATTGGGAAACAAAAACGTTATGATTATTAAACCACAAGGAAGCAACTGGTAATTTGAATTTCAGCATTTGCATTTTAATGCACATGAAGAGAAAATGTTTTAATAATAATGATTTATCTTTGAATGAAATAGATTTTCTAAAGTAGATCGAATCAAAAGTCTGAGTTGGTTGAAACAGATGACTTTTAATATTGATATCAATACTGATAATCTATTGCTCTATGAATTCTTCAGTAAAGTGTATATAACAAAGAACAAATAATGTACTTAATTTGAGATGCATCTAAATTTTCATTCTGGCATACCTGTGTCTTATAAAAAGTATATTAAAAATGGTTGCATAAAAAGCTTTTATATTATGGAAGTGAACTCAGTGAATGTCTACTTTTTTATTTCAAAATATTAAGAGCATGCAAATGCTTCTGTTACATGGATACTTTGTATAATGCTTAAGTCAGAGCTTTTGCTGTGCCTATTTAATGAACATACATAATGTGTAAAATGATCTCCTAGGTGTGACATAAATGACACTAATGTATATCATACTTGTTTCCTGTTTCAAGTAAATTTTGAGCTAGTTTTTAAGATAAGCTAATGCATTCCTACTTCAAATTCAGGATAATAAGTGAAAGATGAAGCAAACTTGAATAAAAATATTATATAATAAGTAATTAATATATCAGTTCAGTTTTTTACAAATAATTAACTATATAGAAATAAATCAGTCATTCTAGTTTCACTTCAGGCAATGGTTGGATAGCTTCTTTCCAAATAATTTTCCTACAGAACATTCTTACATATACCCTAGTGGAAAGACAACTTGAAGACACTGCAGAAATTGAACAAAATTGGAGAAAAGTGAAGTTCTTTGAGCAAAATGCCTGAGTAATACAGATTCTTGCCTGAGGGTACTCCTCAATTATTGTCAGAACACAGATTTTGGAGGTTCCATAGCAGCTGAAAAATGATGGGAAATCCTTCTAGGATTCCAAATAAAGAGGAGTTTCCAAAAATACATACAAATTCTACCTACATTCTTGGACAGTCACTGAATTTGGCATAATTTGGGAAAAAAAAAAAAACAAAAAAACATCTGTATGGCTATATTGTCTAGTTTCAACTGCCATCCATCATGGAAGTAATGATAGAGAGTTTTTTATAGGCAGGTATACAGTTGTGGTTAAATTTATTCACACGAACTTGAAGCCAGGACAAAAGTGACAGAGGGAGAGATGAAGTGCATGCACGTGTTTGTGTGTGTGAATATAGAACCGACATCTCATTTATAATGTGAACTCTATAATAACATTTTGCTAATTATGTGGGGAAACATAAGCATGAATCATACTCAAGAGAAAAAGCCTACATGTACCAAAAACTATAGCCAACGTTATATTTAATGAGGAAATATTGAATACTTTTCCCCTATGATTGTGAAGAAGCCAGAGTTTGCTCTCCATTCAATCTGCACTGAAGTTACTAAGTAGTCGAAAACAAACAGAAACATAAATAGAAGGCACAAAGACTAGGAAATAAGTGAATGGTATTTATTCATAAATGACATGATTATTTATGTATAAAATGCTCAGGAATCCATTAACAAGTATCACACAAATTAAGTGATTTTAGTAAGATTACAAGATACAAGATTGACATTCAGATATGATTTGTGCTTTTATGCCCTAGCAATGAAAACTTGAAAAAATAAAGCAATTTACATTACATGGAGATACTTATAATGCCAATATATTAATTTAATAAAAGATATTCAACATCTTTAGCATAAAATAAACAATACATTGAGGAGAAAAATTAATGAAGACTTGAGTAAATGAAGAGAGCTATCATCTCCATGGGATTGAAAGACTAACATCGCCAACTTTCAATTATTGCCAGTAAATATACAGATTAAATTCAATATGTATAATAATCCCAGCAAGGTATTTTGTAGAAATTAATATTTAAAAATTATACACATGTGTATATGTATATATGTTTGCAGGAGACCTGAAAAATTAAAATAATTTCAGAATAGTATAATTACATTAGGGGATTTATACTACTTGACCTCAAGACTTAATAATCATGGCAGAAAGACAATTGTTTATTTTTTTTTTACTAAATCATAGCTGTGCACATCGATATCAGACAATTGTTTAGTAGAATAGAAGAAAGAGTGCAGAAATAGATTTTCACTTATACAAATAATTGATTTTTGATCAAGGCATGCACACACATACACACATCAGTGGTAAAAAGACCTTTCAAGAAATGGTGCTGGATTAATTAGCACCATTTTTATGGAAAATAAATGAACTTTGATCCTTACATCACAATCTCTATAAAATTACTATGAGGAAGATCATAGGTTTAAATACAAAAAAGCTAAACATATAAAACTTCATAAAGAAAATATTCAAAAATTTATTCGCTAACTTGGAGTAAGCAAAGATTTGTTAGTCAAGACACATAACAGATAAAAAATTATACTTTAGATTGTATCAGAATTAAAACTTTTGTTCATCAAAAGACACAATTGAGTAAATATGGTAAGCAACAGCCCTGTAGAAATATTTTTGTAAATTACTTCTGTGACAAAGTATAGACTTCCAGAAATATAAAGAATTTCAGGGTGGTGCCTGTGGCTCAGTGGGTAGGACACCGGCCCCATATACCGAGGGTGGTGGGTTCAAACCCGGCCCCCGCCAAACTGCAACAAAAAAATAGCCGGGCGTTGTGGTGGACACCTGTAGTACTGCTAAAAAAATAGCCGGGCGTTGTGGTGGACACCTGTAGTACTGCCTACTTGGGAGGCTTAAGAAAAAGAATTGCCTATGCCCAGGAGTTGGAGGTTGATGTGATTTGTGACAATACAGCACTATAATTAAGGTGATAAAGTTAATCTCTTTATATAAAAAAAAAAAAAAAAAAAAAAAGAATTTCATCAACTTAATAATAAAATAACTCAATAAAATAGGCAAAAGCCTTGAGCAGGCACATCACAATGAGATATGTGTGAATAATGGCTAAAATGAAAAAAAAAAAAAAACTGACATCACAAAATATAAGAAAGAATGTGGAGCAAGTAAAGAAAATCAAATGCAATGTTTTTGGTTTTTAAATTGGTGCAACCATTTTTTTATTAAGTCATATACACATAGATCATGTATATTGTAATGCATTTATGAGGTACAATGTGCTGATTTTATATACAATTTGGAATGCTTAGATCAAATTACTTAATGTAGGTTTTCAGCTCATTTACTTAATTATTGTGTTAAGACATTTATATTGCATACTTAGTAGAGTTGACATGTACCCTTGCAATATGCTGCATAGGTGAGGTCCCACTGTTTACCCTCCTTCCATAAATGCTCCCCCCTCCCATCCTCCTCCTCTTCCCTCCTACATCCTGGGCTATAGTTGTGATTTATCTTTCATATGAAAGTATGAGTGATTATACAAAACTGTGTATAACATTCTCATTTTTTAGGTGCTTTGTAATAATAATTTTATTTTTTTCTCTCTTAATTTTTTTAAAATCATAACTGTGTACATTAATGTATTTATGGGGTACAATGTGCTGATTTTATATACAATTTGGAATGCTTACATCAAACTGGTTAGCATAGCCTTCACCTCACTTAATTATTGTGTTAAGACATTTATACTCTACTCTTAATAGATTTGACATGTACTCTTGGAATATGCACCATAGGTGAGGTCCCACCCATTACTCTTCCTCCACCCAACCTCCCCACTCCCCTCTCTTCCCTATCCTCTTCCTTCCTTCATCCTGGACTACAGTTGTGCTTTATCTTTCATATGAAAGTGTGGGTGAGTATATACTGGTTTCCTAATAGTACTGAGTACATTAAATATTTTTTTTCCATTCTTGAGATACTTTACTAAGAAGAATATGTTCCAGCTCCATACATGTAAACATAAAAGAGGTAAAGTCTCTATCATTTTTAAGGTTGCATAATATTCCATGGTATACATATATTTATTAATCCATTTATGGGTATGGGTCGATGGGCACTTCAGCTGCTTCCATGATTTGGCAATTATGAATTGGGTTGCAATAAGCATTCTGGTGCAAATATCTTTGCGGTAAAGTGATTTTTTTTTTTTCTTTTCAATATATACCTAGTAGAGGAATTGCAGGATCAAATGGCCAGTCTACTTTTAGTTCCCTAAGTGTTCTCCCAACTTCTTTCCAAAAGGAACGTATTAGTTTGCATTCCCACCAGCAGTGCAGAAGTGTTCCCTTTTCTCCACATCCACGTCAACATCTGTGGTTTTGGGATTTTGTGATGTGGGCTAATCTTACTGGAGTTAGATGATATCTCAAAGTGGTTTTGATTTACATTTCTCTGATGATTAAAGATGATAAGCATTTTTTCATGTGTCTGTAGGCCATGTGCCTGTCTTCTTCAGAGAAGCTTCTGTTCAAGTCTCTTGCCCACAATGAAATGGGATCACTTGTTCTTTTCTTATTAATAAGTTTGAGTTCTGTGTGTATTCTCATTATCAAACCTTTGTCAAAAACATAAACTGCAAATATCTTCTCACATTCTGAGGGCTGTCTGCTTGCCTTACTTACTGTGTACTTGGCTGTGCAGAAGCTTTTTAGTTTGATCAGATACCAGTAATATATTTTTGGTGTGCTTCAATTGCCCGGGGGGTCCTCCTCGTAAAATATTCTCCCAGCCCAATTTCTTCAAGTGTTTCCCCTCACTTGCTCCAAGTATCTTTATAGTTTCGTGTTTTAAGTTTAAATCTTTTATCCAGTGAGAGTCAATTTTTGTTAATGATGAAAGGTGTTTCCAGTTTCAGTCTCCTACAAGTCACCAGTCAATTCACCAAGCACATAATAAAGTTAAATATATGTATATCCTATGATTAGTAATTTAACTTCCAACTATTTATCCAAAGGAAATGTTTTAAATGCTCAGTAAAAGATTCACACATGAATGTTAATAACAGTTTTATTCATGATAGCCCCAAACCAAATGTAACTCAAATGTTCATGAAGAGAATGGGCAAATTGTGGTTTATCATATAAAATATGTGGTTTATCATATATAATAAAAAGGAATGGACAACAGATACTTTCAGCCACATATAAAATATGTGGTTTATCATATAAAATAAAAAGGAATGGACAGATACTTTCAGCATTGTGGACATTAAAACTATCAAAAGAATTGGGGCACAAAATATTATATACCATATAATTATATTTGTATAAGGTTCTAGAACAGAAGAAAGACTAATTTATTGGGAAACAAATCAGTAAAGGGGTGGTTAGGATTCTGGGGAATTCCCAGGGAATTAGCATCAGGAGTATTTGTGGGATGATGGAAATATTTTGCACCCTAGTGGTGGTGTAGACCTCATTAGTATTTGCAAATGTACACATTCGTCAAAACATCAGATTTCACAGTTAAGAATCTTTGTATTTTAAGGTATGTAAATTTCAGCACATATACACATACTCAACAATGAAAAATAGTGAACTAAATTTGAGAATCTTACTTTTCCCAGAGGTGTGGGTTAGCAAATCTGAAACTATTTTATGTGCATTGAGGATTAAAAAATGGTTTAATACAAAAATAAATAAATAAGTAAAATGGTTTAATAGTTTAATGGGGATAATGGGACCACATCAGTTTCCCACAGAGATTATACTAATATACATTCACACCACGAATGTATGACAGTTCTTGTTCAATATCCTCGTCAAAAACAATTATTTTCTGCCTTCTTATTCTAGACCAGTTTTTCAACCTTTCATCTCACAGCACACTTGAACCTGAAGTTTAAAGTTAAACTTCAGCAGCACACTTAGATTATGTTGATCCAAAAACAGTAAAATGTATATATATATTTTTTAAATAAATATATTCTTAAAATATATATTTTTGTATATATTTATATATATATACTCAGTATACTTTGAACTTTTCAAAAATAATTTAATTAATGATCTTTGTTTAGGACAACACTTACAAAGAACATAGATCTTAGAACAGATCTAGAATGTCCCAGTGTATAAGGGATAAATAAAAGAAAAATCAATTGTGTTTGAATGAGAAATACAAATAGAACAAAAAGACAGGAAGAGCAACATGATGGAGACTAACACAAAAGAGTAAGAGGACTGATTAACAGCACTGAAATTGGTAAAAGTTTTACAAAATTAAAAACAAGAAGTGTTCATTCGACTTGGCTTTGAGAAAGCCATTGGTGTCATTAGTGAGATAAGAGTGAGTGATTCAGTGTGAATTTGTGGGGAGATGGAGAAGTGTTTGGCAAAGGTCAGTGGCTATGAATTGAAGAAACAATGAGATGTGTGAATATAAGCTTACACGTGAAGTAAAGGACGATTAGACCACAACTGAGACCGGGATTTGGCACCAAGAGATTTTTTTTTTCAAATGGATATGTTCTCTTGTTTATATGATGGTAAAGAGCAAAAATGGTGTAGAGATTTTAAAAGAATTAAATAGATTAAAAATAACTTTTGTAGAAATTGGAGAAGCTAAAGTCTAGATGACAGTTTGGAGATAAGAATAAAAAGGCCCAATGTAAACTTATAATGAATATAATTTATTTAGAGTGTATGTATGAGAGAAAGGTCTCTTGCTTTTAACACCAGAAAATTCCCTCAACTGTTAAAAACAATATACACCAGTAAGTACCTCTTTTATGTTGTTGCTGAGGTGAATGCCATTAGTGTTAATTACAATATCCTCTATTGTTTTTGACACTATTAATTGCAAATCAAGTATTGCCACTTGATCAAAGAGAGGAGTGTTTAAGATAGCCTAGAAATGTTTTCAGCTTCTTCTGCTTTCCTTCTGAATAGTTTTATTTGATACACACATATTCCCAGGATACTTAAATCAAATTTCTGCCATGATTTCCAAATCTGACCATTTCCAAACTCACTGCTAAAAATGCTGAATCAAACAGGCATCAGCTTAACAGGTTTATTCAATTCTTTATTTTAGGAAGATTTATAAATCAGACCCTTCAATACTCATTCCATTGCAATGACAGTAGAAATACAGATCTTCTTTTCAGTATCTGTATTTATTCATTATCAATATCGGAATTTTGCTGTCTGTTTACTGGATACTATGTAGTGTGTGCTGTGTACAATATGGTCAGGTCCAGATTTTTAATTTATTATTCTTTCCACTACTTCTCATGATTCTCATACATTCATTCATTAAACAAATATTTATTGAATGTCTACAGTGTTTCAGTGGCATGTCTTCACAGAGTTTGAATTCTAAGTGAAGAACAGTAAATATAGTAAATTGTATCTTACAATTTTGTCCAATAGAACGTCCTTCAATTATGGAAATGTCCTGTAATATCTTCATTGTTCAATATATTAGACAATAAATAGTCACATGTGGCTATTGAGCAGTAGAACATGACTACTGCAAGTAAAGAAATATTTTCTTTTACTTAAATTTAGTTATCTTTTTTATGGCTGAGTACACATATTTTGTATTTTCCTGGATTGATATGGAGAATATTCTCCTTAGAAAATAATCTCAAGAATGGAAAAGCAAGCATCCTATGTACTCAATACTAAGTTGAAACTAGGAGATTAACAACCACTCTTTTTGCTTAGGATTGCTTTGGATGTTAGTACTTTTTTTATTCCATAGGAAATTTAGAATTGTTTTTTTCTAATTCTCTGAAAAACAACATTAGCGTTTTAATGGGAATTGCCCTGAAACTGTAAATCACTTTTGGCACAATGGACATTTTAACAGCATTGATTCTTCTAATCCATGAGCATGATATGTTTCACAATTTATCTGTGTCATCACTGATTTCTTTCATTAGTGTTTTGTAGTTCTTCTTGTAGAACTCCTTCTCCTCCTTGTTAAATACATGACTAAGCATTTTATATATGTACAGCTATTATAAATGGTACTGAGTTCTTGATCTGATTCTTAGCTTGGCAGGTATTAGTGTATAGAAATGCCACTGATTGGCATACATTAATTTTGTAACCTGGGACTTTATTAAGTTTATCAATGCCAGGAGACTTTTGGAGGAGTCCTCAGGGTTTTCTAGATATAAGAGCATGTCATTGACAAATAGGGATAGTTTGACCCTCTTTTTTAATTTGGATGCCCTTCATTTCTTTCTCTTACCTTATTGCTCTGGATAGTACTTACAGTAACCAGGTTGAATATAGATGGTGAAAGTGGACATCCTTGTCTCATTCCAGTCCTTAGAGGGAATGCTTTCATCTTTATCACATTCAGTAAGATGTTAGGCAGAGAGGTTTTAATATCTGGGTTCTATTTTTTTGGAATATGTTCCTTCTATTCTTAGTTTGTTAAATGTTTTTTATCATGAATGTTGCTGGATGCATTTGAATGCTTTTGGTGCATCCATCTAGATGATCATATAGTTTTCGTTTTTAATTTTATTTATGTGCTAAGTGACATTTATGATTTGCATGTTAAACCAGCTTTGCATCCCTAGGACAAAACTCACTTAATCATGGTGAATATTTTTATATGCTATTGAATTCAGTTTGTATTTTCTTGAGGACTTTTAGGTTTATGTTCATGATGGATATTGATGTGTAGTTTTTTGTTTTGTTTTGTGTTGTGTTATTGTTGCATATTTTCCTGACTTTGGAATCAGGGTGATACTGGCTTCATAGAATGATTTAGGGATTTTCCCTCTTGCTTGATGCTATGGAACAGTTTCAGAAGGATAGGTACAAGTTCCTTGTAGGTGGGAAAGAATTTGGCTGTGAATCCATTTGGTTATTGATATTTTGGGGGGAGATTTTTTATTATTTTTTATTCAATTGCACTGCTCAATATTGGTCTGTTCAAGATTTCTATTTCTTCCTGATTCAAGTTGGGAAGGTAGGTTGTTTTCGAAAATGTATCCACATCCTCTAAATTTTATGCATAGAGGTGTTCATGATAGTATCACATTATCTTTTGTATTTCTTTAGTATCAGAGGTAATGTCTCCTTTTTCATTTCTGATTGAGCTTATTTGAAACCTCTCCTTTTTGGTTAAACAAACTAGTGTTCTCTTAATTTTGTTTATATTTTCAAAGAACCAATTTTCATTTAATTGATCCTTCCTATTCTTTTTGTTTAAATTTCATGTAGTTCTGCTGTGATTATTTGTTATTTTTTTGTCTTCCACTAACTTTGGGTTTGGTTTAGTCTTCTTCTAGTTCCTTGAGGTATGACATTAAGTTGTGAATTTTTAATGTAGAGAATCTCACTTTTAGCATTACTTTTCTTCTGTTTCCCAGAGGTAAATTGTGTCCTCATTGTCATACAATTTTAAAAAGTTTGGTTTCCATATTGATTTCATCATTGGCCCAAAGATCTTTCAGCAGTAGGTTGTTTTAATTTCTTTTTCTTTTTTTTTTTTTTTTTTTTATCTTGATAGAGCCACACACTGCTGTCCAGACTGGAGTGCTGTGCTGTCAGCCTAGCTCATAGCAAATTCAAACTCCTGGGCTCAAGCAATCCTCCTGCCTCAGCCTCCTGAGTACCTGGGACTACAGGTGCCCCCTACATCATTTGGCTAGGGTAGTTTAATTTCCATGTGTTTGTATAGTTTTGAGAGTTGATGGACTCAATTCTAATTTTTTTCCACTATGATATGAGAAGATGCATAGTGTGATTTCAAATTTTTAAGATTTGATGAGACTTGTTTATTGCCTAACATATGGCCTGTGTTGGAAAATATGCCATGTGCTGATGAGAAGAATGTATATTCTGCAGTTTGGGGGTAAATTTTTCTGTAAACGTGTTTTAGATCCATTTGTTCTAGAGTCCTGTTTAAGTCCAGTGTTTCTTTGTTGATTTTCTGCCTGGATGATCTGTCTAGTTTTGTCAGTGGGCTGTTGAACTCCACCACTAATACTATTGCTGTTTATTTCATTTCTTAGGTCTGATAGTATTTGTTTTATGAATCTGGGAGCTCTGGTGTTAAGTGCCTATAAATTTAAGATGGTTGTATTTTTGTATTGAATTGATTCCTTTATGATTTCATAAGGGCCATATTTATCTTTTTTTACTCTTGTTGCTTTAAAATATATTACTGTTATAAGAATAGCTATTCCTGCCCACTTTTTGTTTTCATTTGCATAGAATATTTTTCCGCCCTTTTACACTGGACTTACCAGGATAAAGGGAATCTCCAACAAATTGGGAGCTGTCAGCCTGCTGCAGGTGACAGGATGAAAAGTAAACACTCCCACCTACCCTTTCCACTCAGCTCTGAATCTTTCTGGTGTCAATCTTTGCCATAATCTTGCTTCTTCTCATTTTACTCCATTGCTTCTTCTCATGGGATCTCTGGTAAGCATAGATTCTGGCACCTTATCCTCAGTATTTCACCCAGTCTGACCTGAAAATTTTTCTTCTATTTGGGATAATTTGACAACCAATGGCTTCAGCCAGCTGTTTTTTCCTTTTCCTCTCCATTGTATTAAAAGGTCCGTATTACCCAAAGTTATCTACAGATACAGTGTAACCCCTTTCAAAATCCTAGTAGTATTTCTTTTTTTAAAGAAAAAAAATTTTAACTAAACTAAAATTTATATAGAACCATAAAAGACCTGGAATATTTTAAATTATTTTTGAAATTATGTTTAAAGTTAAATTAAATGATATTAAATATTTTTATTGCCGGGTTATTATAGTTATTTTATAATTATACAGAGCACACATATGAAATTATCAAAAACATCATCTCTCACTATGTGATACTTAAAGATTTCTTTAGAGTTTCCAGAAGACTATATTATATTCTACTTTTATATACAATTAATATTAAATTGAGTTTATGGTCACTTTTGAATTCAGGAACAGATATATTGAATTATGACTGCCACATTCATTTGCAGTTATTATAAAGCAACTGAAAGTATATAGTTTTTTTAAATCAAATCTGATATTCTATCAACCCCAAAGCTGTTATTAGTCACCAGAGATTCAGCATTCTGCATCTTAAGTGAAGTTTTGAATAATATTCATATCCTAAGAATCCTACCAATTTAAATAACATTCACAAAAGGAGATAAAAAGTGGTTGAGAGAATGAACTTGTCACAAAGAACGTTATAAATATTCAAACAATGTTTTAAAGGAGTTGATAAGGCAGTAAGTAGAATGAAGGAAGATGTTTCAAAAGCTTCAGTTTACTTTAGATTAAAGGTGACCAGGGAGTGTACAATAGGACATAATAATTCCTTCTGTGGAATGGTGTGGAGAAATGAATGAAAAACATAGGGGGTGTAAAAGTAGAAGGAAAGTAATTCCCCATATTAATGTTGAACAAAATTTAAGAGATATAGTATAGCATTGTAAAGGATATTCCAGTTTGAGGCAATCCTTCAATGACTTATCCTTCTTACATTGTCTTTCTTGTCCTATATTTTGGTTTCTCTTCTGAGCTTCTCCAGACCCCATTTCAATATCTAAAATGCCTTTTATGATTTTTTAATCTTTAATATTATTTATTTTTAATTTATTTTAGATTAATATGAGGGTACATATGATTAGGTTACATTGTTTGGATTTTTAAGGTAAAGTCAGAGTTGTAGCTGTCATCTTAACCCAGGAAGTGTGCCATTTACCATACATTTACCCATACCATACCTGTTAGGTAGGAACTTAACAAACCCTCTTCCCCCTTCTTGAATTTAATTTAATTTTT
Organism: Loris lydekkerianus; assembly: GCA_963574355.1. Taxonomy (NCBI): domain Eukaryota; kingdom Metazoa; phylum Chordata; class Mammalia; order Primates; family Lorisidae; genus Loris; species Loris lydekkerianus. The sequence goes on from CAUYPK010065387.1 coordinate 28,486, forward strand.
TGCACATGCTAACGATGTTATGATTTTTAATATTTAATTACAATTCTTCAGATAATTTTGCCCTCAGAGGGAAAAATATTAAATTTTTTGAAGTTTAGTGTAACAAAAATTTTTAATATAGATTATAGGATTTAATCAAGGTTTGACATAGGGTGGTCCACTGTCTCAGTTGGCCTAGAACTATCTCAGTTTTAAAATTCCTAGTTTGTGATCTGAACAAAGACTTTGTGGAAAAGGTTTAGCTTTTGTGGCCTGCAGCCAGCAGCCAAATGCAGGAGGGAGACCCAGCAGGTAGGAGGCACGGAAGCTGAGCAGGTATCACTACTGCATGCTAGGTTGTGGATTCTGAGCTGCTCTTCTTCTCCATTGCAGGCTCTTTGGTATAGTGTAGTATAGGTGCCTCCTCCCCTTCCTAGAAGCTTTACCCAGTGGCCTGAGAGTTGCCCTCCAGACATATTGGGGTCAGTGTTTGTGCCATTGTTGGGAAACCTGGAAGCAAGATTGCCTGGTCCAGCCCAACCTGGCATTGTCCCCACACCAGGCTCAGTAGTAGAATACTGAATAGTAGGACCCTAGGGAGTTGTGAGGCTCCACCTAGGATGTCTGAGAACTTCTGATTAACAAAGGCCAAGCCTAAATTACACTACCACCACTACAATTGACTTTCTCCCACCAGCACTGCCTGCTCACCAGGAAATAAGATTCAAGCAGTAATGAAAAAACTCCCCTCCCCTTTACCCGCACATAAAAAACCCAGGACCAGAAAGATTCAGAGCCAAATTCTACCAGAACTACAAACAAGAATTAGCACCAATTCTTCTGAAATTGTTTCACATCACTTAAAAGAAGAGAACCCTTCCTAACTTATTCCATGAATTCAGTATGTCTCCAATACCAGAGCCAGACAAGGATCCAATAAAAAAGGAAAACTCCACAACAATATCTCTGATTAGCATAGATTCAAATTTTTTATGAAATACTAGTAAATCGAATCCAACAGCATATCAAAAAGATAAGTCACAATGATCAAATGCATTTCATCTTAGGGAGGCAATGATGGTTTAACAAATGCAAATTAATAAATGTGATTCACCACATAAACAGAATTAAAAACAAAAATTATATAATCATCTTAATAGATGCAGAAAAAGAATTTGATAAAATTTAGCATCCCTTCATGATAAAAACATTCAACAAACTAAGCATGGAAGGAACATACCTCAAAATGACAAAAGCCATATATTGCCAACACACTGCCAACGTCATACTGAATGAGGAAAAGTTGAAAGAATTCCCCTAAAGAACTAGAACAAGCCAAGTGTGCTCACTTTCATAACTCCTATTCAGCATACCACATGTATTACAAATCCAGCCACTGCAATCAGGCAGGAGAAAGAAATAAAGGGCATAGAAACTGGAAAAGAGAAAGTCAAATTATTTCTGTTTTATGATATTATCTCATACTTAGTAAACCCTAAATGTCCATTTAAAAGACTCCTAGCTTTCATTAGTGAATTCAATAAAGTAAGTCTCAGTTTATAAAATCAGCATACAAAATCAATAGCTTTTCTATACACCAAAAATGAACAAGGTAGGAACCAAATCAAGAACAATCCCATTTGTAATAGCTTTAAGAAAAATAAAATACCGTACGTACTCGAGTATAAGCCGACCCAAGTATAAGCCGACCCCCTTAATTTTACACTAAAACTGACTCGAGTATAAGCTGAGGTGGAAAATGCAGTAGCCACTGGTAAATTTAAAAAATAAAAATATATACCCAAAACAATTACAATAATTGAGGAATCAGTAGGTTAAATGCTTTTCAATATTTATTGCTAAAGAAAAACTGTAAACTAGCAACAACTTTAAAACTTTAAATAAAGTGCAGAAAAC